>CM028362.1:156255-346255 GCA_016624345.1 Platycodon grandiflorus | reverse complement strand
ATAGTCGGTTTGTGGTGACCTTGATCCAGCCTGTCTCCCTATTTCTGGCCAAAGTAGGGTTTACACCACGTAGATTGTTGGACAAGAGTGGTGTTGTCACATGGATGCCAAGGTTGTAGGGACTTGGGGCATGTTGACTTGTTCTGCGGAATATCTGATATATGAATTACATGATTACAATGATTTGATTTGAACTTCAAAGCTGAATGGTGTATAAGGGGAACCAGTGAGTCGGAGGTGTGCCTCGACTCTTATATCCTGATACGTGATCTTTACTTGTTTAATATGTGATATGAACTGTTGTTAGCTCATTACTTTGTAGGTTGGTCATTATTTCCAACTAGTATGGGACAGTTGGCAGTCGTCATCCTTCTTACGCTAGTAATGGGACTTGGTTGATTGTTGATTACACTGAGTACATGTGACCTACTTGGTTATAACTTATGCTGATTATATGCTGCTTGTGTTAGAATCTCTTACTGTTGCATACATGCATAACATGCATACGTTTAGTGGAATCTTACTAGGTCATAGGTGACTCACCCTTTCATTATTGTTTTTCCTTAGATCAGAGCGAGGCGAAGGGTTCACGTGCGTGAGGCTGTGCAACTCGCTGCGAGATTAGAAGGTTGTTATTCAGTTGGGGTAGACTTATTTGTATATATGTTAGACAGTGGTTGTTATGCTGTCTAGGTTTTAAACACTATTTTTGTTGTATTGTATATAAAGGCTGGATGCCTTCTATGTTGGTCTGTATATCGGTTGGTTGAGTTGTGAACACTAAGTATATATTTTCAGTTTATGAGGTTGGATGGCTTATCGCCATACTTTTATTTCCGTTGTTATATTGTTTATCAGGTGGTTATTTTGATTATGTTAAGTCGGGTCATGCCCGAATTTAGGCTACGTGTAATGGCTTGAATTGGGGTGTGTCAGGTGGGCTACTCCAATACTGGCTATATGTCTGATCCCGATAATGTCAGATCCCAGAGTGGTTATGTTTTCCTCTATATGAGGCTTCACGAGAATGTGTATGGTTAAGATCATTGGTAAAATGCATTCGTGGTTCGTGTGGCACATCACGCCAGATAATATATCCCCCACTGTCCTTACGAGGACGATGCAACCTGTGTTGCAGAAATGAGCAATAGGTATGTTAAAGGAAACTTTATAAAACATACTGCACCCAAATTATTTTATCCACGTGAGCTCTAGAAGAGCGGTGAGATTATTGTGGATACAATTCGCTCTAGTGATAATCTGGAAGATTTGTTCACTAAGCCCCTTCCTACATCTATATTTGAAAATTTTATTCATGGTATCAAAATGCAGAGACTTGGAAGACTGTTGTCTTCATGGGGAGCAACAACTTCAAAACAATCCTGAAGATTAGGTCTTGAAGACCAAAGGCCGTACTCTTTTTACCTTGACTAAGTTTTTTTCCACGGGGTTTTCTTTGTTAAAGGTTTTCAACGAGGCAATTTGTGACGCCCCGACCCGGATTCCAATACGAAATCCCAAGGTCGACGCGCCAAAACAACAAGCAATTAACGATAACAATAATAAAAGCACGTGACGCAACAATCCGTGCACACCACAAAACCATAATAACAAAAACTTTGATAAAATAAAATCAATCATCGGCGACGTTACAGCCGGAACCCAACTAATAAAACACAGGTATAAGTTTGAAGAAACATCTTTAATAACATTAACTACCTCGGCCACAACATGCCGGAACCAACTGTACATAAACCACAAGCTACGACATGCTTGGGAAAATAACTAAGTTAAATACGAAACAGAAATATACGAGCTCGACATACACGTGTCGGCTACCCAAAAGAATAATAAGTACAATCAGAGTATCAACACTACCCAAGTAAAGTCTACATGACTTTACTTAACCAATCGGCCTCACCAAAAGAATTATCTATCACTATTGACAAAAGAGCTCCAAGGCTAACAAAACAAAAGACCACCTGCGAGCTAAGTGATAGTACTACTCGGCCTCACCGCGAACTTCCCGCCTGGCTCGGATCTAAGGAAAACAATTAAACAACAAACGGGGTGAGTCGAAACTCAATAAGTTACTAAATGCAACTATATGTCATGGCATAATGCTTAACAATAACTTTAACATTGTAATACATTTATATATCACAACCAATCATGTAACATCATCTCGATATACACACATAACACATCTCCATAAGCACCTTGATGTTCACATAAGTACTCGTAATAAACCACATAATAAAGGATATGATATCTCTTTGTCCATTCTTTGCGTTGCTCCTGCAATACACAAATAACCAAATGTGCCTCGATACTCGTGTGTGTAGTATCGACGTCCCCGATTAATACCATCGAGTTCAATCTAGCAAACCAAAGCCATGCGTATTGCTACAACAGTGGGGCTACTTCTCAACTGTGGCCAACAGAAGAGGGGTGTGTGAAACTCCGGTACGGCGACTTATGGCGATCACAAACGTTAATTTGTGAAGACCATAGGTCGTCCTACCTTACTCAACCAACGACGCCAGCTGGACTTACACAATGCACAAATAGATGTTCTTATTCATCTAATGCAAATAACCATCAAGTTCAAAAGTAGTGAACTTGACAAATGACAAGTAGATTATTCTATTCTATCACCCATCATCATTTAACAAGTATGTAGGCATTCGATTCAACACATTAGAGCTATTCACAAGTCTCTATTTTAACAGTATCAAAAACACGGAGGACTGGAATCTCGATCAATCGAACTCCAAACATCGTAGTAACCTAATATGTTGTTCGGGGAGTCATAATCTTCCCTAAAATCGATTTCTCGGAGCCATTACTAAAGTTCACCAAATTAGGGTTTCAATGCTAAATGCAAGACCACCCATTTTCAAGTCTCAAGTTCTCTATTTGTTCAAATCCTAAGGTTTATGTTCCAATCCTAGCTCATAAACATCATTCAACACATACTCATAGCACAAATACAATGTACTCATCTCAACCTAGAGATTTATACATGAAAATAACATATAAAGCATGTCATACATGGATATTGATGATCTAACACACATTGAAGCTTAAAGCATACAAAGGGGGGTTTAGTAACTTACCTAGAACCGATTATCAACACAATGAAAGTGAAATCAAAGCCACCCAAGTTGTTCCCTAGCTCAACACCAACACAATGACGGTCTCGGATCGTCGATCGGATGGTTGGATCTCCGGGAACTCAAGCACACACACTATTCTCACTATATCTCCCACACACACACTCTCAAGCATCAATGGTGGAAATGGAGGGAAGAGTGGAGAAAAATGAAGTCTCTCCACCCATTTAAGAAACCAAAGTCAGATTGGGGGAGGGGTAGTGACGTGGCTCAAGGAGAGCCACACATGTGGTAAGTTTTAAGGGTACAAAGGTAATTTCAAAAATTGAGATTTTAAATCTGCTCGATCTGCACGGCCGCATCAAGGAAGGCGCACGGCCGTGCCAAAGAAAGGCACACGGCCGTGCCAAACTTTCTGGAAAAGTCTGACCATGTTTGCACGGCCGTGTCAAACATTCTGTCCAGCATACTTCTATTTTTACTCTATTTCATTGGTTTGAACACTTGGGCACTCCTAGGTGTGATCACACAACACTTATAATACATCATATAGACATCATGAACCATAACAATCAATTTATCAATGCATAATAAATATGACAATTCCTATAAACATGAGATTAAATATAAATAAAAGCATAATTTAACTAGCATGCTAATAAAACAAGTTTAACACATAAGTCACACATAACATAAGCAAATCATGCATAAGAGGATTCGGGGTGTTACACAATTAGTGCAACATGTAACAACTTTACAACAATCCTGAAGATTTGGTCCCGAAGATCAACGGCTGTACTCTTTTCCTTGACTAAGTTTTTTCCCACAAGATTTTCTTAGTAAATGGTTTTTAACGAGGCAACTAGTAAAATATATATATCATGCACTCTTTTCTCGTCTATTTTTTTCCACTGGGTTCTTAAGCGAGTTTTTTAATGAGACATGAACATCGCGTCATAATGTCCAAGGGGGAGTATTGTAATTATCTCAAGTGTGGACATTACTTAGGTTCATTTGCTCAAGTCTTTTTAATTCTCCTATGTAACTCTATATATGGAAAGGTTGAATGAATGAAAATAACACCCAAATTCTCTATATTCTTCTTTATATTGTGGTTCTACAACGATTGTTTTACAACAATAACCAATGGTAACCCCATTTTGTTTAGGATTTTCATCTTTTGCGCACTTTAATTAGTCATTGTGTTTCGACTCTAGGATTTCATTTTTGATTGAAGACAAAAATACAATAACGTAGAGTATGAAGTATATTCCTTTCATTTCTGAGTAAAGACAAATATTACAAATTTATAGAGTATAAACCACATATAATTTGTTCTTAAACCCAATGTATCATGTTTTAGGAAGCTTTACCGACTGCATCATCCTCTGTGAAAAATCACAACAGCATCTTAAAGCTTAGATCTCGTAGAGGTCAGCATATCATGTTTTAACAAAGCTTGACTGACTGCATCATTTGTAAATTTCAGCAGCGTCTAAACACATTGATCTAACAGGTTTGAAGGGAAAGCATGTAAAAACCACCATTACATAGACAACAATTCCCAGGCGCCTCTTTCCATTTCTTTGAATTACAACTGTAATACAGTTCAAAATAAAAAAAAATGACAGATTAGATGGATGAAGTAGAGGAAAAAAAAAAAACATGTTGTAACCTATCCAAAGGAACTAAGATCATTTAAAACCCCTGTTTCAAAAGCTGCAGTGACGTTTGCACCAAACTTTTCATGTATGCGTCCAACTTGAAAATTCATAACAATGACGCTCAACAACCCCTAATGTACAGAACCTTGCCCGTTTTGGCTCGATGTAGCACCTCGTTTCGCCAGCTTACTTAAAATATATGCCATGGCGACCTTCGCACTGAAGTTAGAGTGACCGCGAGAAAGGCAGATTGCACCCCCAACTAGAAGCAGTCCATTAGCTATCAACTTATTTGAAGGTCTCTTTGAGAGTTTTCTGTCGTTGGATTCATGAGATGCTTCACAAGAAATAGAACTTGATGTTGAGGTTTCTGCATAGCCCGTCTTGGTTACATTGTTTCTAGTATCCAGTACAGGTGGGACCTACATGAAAAAGAATTTGAGTGTCATCCATGTAGAGGCACAGCACTCTATAAGGTTTGCAACAATTACCTGAAACCATTGATTACACTTGCCATTTATGAAGGCACAAGTATTCCTATTTCATAATTCTCATTGAAGTCGATGTTCTAATTACAAACAACTAGTTCCAGAGTAGAATGGAAACTCGCTAACGCACTGGTTGAACAGCTCAACACGCAAGTCATACATTCCAGCTGGCTCCGATGGGTTTCACATGCAGCTTGCAGGATGATCCAGGTTTCATAGACCCATGATATCCCCAAGAATGAATTTGTTGGCCTAGAAGGTGAGACGTACATAAGGACCAAGGATGAAAATTACAAAAATGGACGTCAATAAAGAGAAGGCATTTCCGAGAGAATTAACTACAGTCCAGAGTCCAGGTGGCTGTAGAGAGCTCTACACAGCACTAGTTTAAGGAAGTTCAGTACTTATGAGCACAGTAAGCTTAAAGTAGGTAGACCAAGAGATATAGTGCAAAGTATCAGGCTACTGAAAACTAGGAAGTACTTGCAACCCACCGGGGCTAGGGTGTGACGTTTCGACACATTGCGCACGCCCCACAAGTGTCTAGAATTCTTATTTATTTTTTCAAATTATAATACCTCCAACCAACATTTCTGCGTCTTATAAGTGGCAACCCACTACCACTAGGCACCAACGTCATCTATAGACTTTTGGGAGGACTTGTGGTGAGCCTAGTTGACCCAAATGCTTAGTGGGCTAGTGTGTTAACCATCCGCAGCAAGCTGGGCTTTCAGGCTAAGATCGTTACAAATTTCCTATCACAACCCGAACCCGGGAGTCCGACTCGCAACGCGTGCCGGCCCACTAGTTTAAGGAAGTTCAGTACTTATGAGCACAGTAAACAAGGAAAGATTAAAAAGCTAGCAAATCCCACAACTCCCTCGCCACCTGACAATGCATCAACAGTAACACTCTCCCTACTACTCTTACACATGAAGCACCAACTAATATAAATTTTATGATGACTTCGCATATTGTAACCTGTAAGAATGGCTTCGTAAACAGCTTCCCACACACCAAAAAAAAAAAAAAACTCTATTAGAAGCTAGAGACTTCCACACTGTCCTCCATGAGAAAGGAGCCTTGTCTCTATTCAGCAAACAACAATAATACGATTTAACTGAGAATTTAAAATCCTTCTATGGATAACTGTTGGTGCTAGTTGCCTATAACCTAACTATTTTTCCCTCATCTATCCGATGTCGGATCGGGGTCACACAATAGTCCGCGTGCTGCCACGCTAGGGCACACTCTGGAACACTCAAGGGGCCAAATATAAATATAAAAAAATTCATTGAACCAAATAAAAAATAAAAAATGAAAAAAATCTAAAACCAGTAGTATCTATCTACCTAAATTAAGGTGATCCATTTTGTCTGAACATGTGAGAGGCAACAGCGAGGTGCGAGAGAATCCCAAAGGAGAAGAAGAAAGCATGAAGGAGAAGAAAGAACCTGTCAAGCAGCACGACTGGTTCTGGAATCTCGGTCTCTTGTTTTGTTTCTTCAACTGCTGAAAGTTATGTCTTCTCACCTCTTGTTTCTTATTTAGGCTTTCTTCTTCACACTTCCTGTTCTTCTTAGCAGTTAAAATATTCGTTCCTGATTTCAGTGCCGACTTTAGGGTTCTTTCTTTTTTGATAGTGTTTTCCTGCTTTTGGTTGGTGGAAATTTGTAATAAACTTTCAATTTTTTTTTATACATGTTTAATATATATATATATATATATCGTGTCGGTGTCGTGTCGAAACTTCTGGAAATTTTCCTGTCGAGGTGTCCGTGGTGCTTAGCAAGAAACTGGTATTCGTAAAACCTGCGGATGGTTTGCGTCAAGATAGTGTGTCAAGTTGGAACATTGCTCACAATCTTCTCTTCTTTTCAATATAAGATCTAATCCATGTCCTCTTAAGCATTCTCAAACAATTTTTCTTTTTGTTCTCAGAAATTGAAATGTAGGGTATGTATAAATCAAGAACAAAAGAACACCTAGGCTGATTATATGCACTGTAATGATTGGTTTCCTCATCCCCTGCAGCAAGATTATGAGGCTTCAACCGGACAATTTCCGACATAAGCGGTAGTAGATTTTTTATTTTTTATTATTTTTTTTGGCTTTTTTTTTGTGGATGCATGTTGGGGGGGGGGGTGTGGGAATCTTTAATATCCAGAGAGCAAGAACATAAGATATTTCAGTTATTTTTGGACGACACTATTCCAAAGCTGAAGTGACTTTTGCAAAGCAATGCATATTTAGGCTAATTTTACACAATAAGTAGCTACTTCTACTAATAGCTTTCAAAACTGTTATTACAGGTGCATGGCATGCAAGACCTAGACATAATCATATGCGAAGGAAATCGCACCTTCTGAACCAGAGTAATCGCACTCACAGATGAAGTCAGCTGAAGACGACTGGCGACAGAGTATTTACGAAGAGCATTGTCCATCTTACACACATAACTCCATATGCCCTTGGAAAAGACCAGTTTGGCCATTTCAACATTCAAACCAGCATCTTCTTGGTGAACCATTCTGATCTCACAAGCATTTCTACCAGGTACTGCAAAACTAACACAAACAACCAGGGCCCAAATCATGATCAGAAAAACTAATCAGTTTTAAATAGTAATGTGGGAACCAAAGGAGGACTCGGTGAGGTTAAGTGCGAAAATATACAGCTTCATTCCATCTTTAACCGATAACTGGCAACACTGAATGCCAACTAAACTCTCACTGGGGTCCATTATTGCAGGTAAAGAATACACTTTGCTTTTAAAACTCAACTTCCATATCATACACATTAAGTATACGCACACCCCAAAGAACTCCCTTTAGGCATTGGTCCTTCAGATGGATGCTATGAATGAAGCATCCGTTAAGTGATCATGTTCCCTTCCGATGATCATCTTTGAAGGGAAAAACGGGGAAATGATGTCCAACTTTCAAGTACAGGATTAGGAGGTTATGTCTCGATAATTAAAATCATAGAGGTTAAAAATACCCTTTTTAACCTTCAGTTGTTTTCTCATCTGAAAACCAAAAAACCTTAACAATCTTTCTCCTTACCCAGCTACCACCACCACCCCTCGAACAATCTGAAACTCGAACCTTCTCTCCTCAACTGAATAGCAACAAACATACACTCGCCACATTCCATCACAACCTAATTGGATCTGCCAATTTCGAACTCCTTCCTCTTTGCAATATAACCACCATTAGCTAAAGCAACGAACAGTAGTCCTGTTGTCATTAGTCATTCCAAGTTTCAACTCTTAACTCTGCCATCAACCACTTCCATCAATCTTCACCTTGGACTGTACCATTGCGGACATCACCCAACCCAAGCTCCACCAACGTCTTAGGAGCAGCCTTTGCATCCCCTTGTTGAAATTGAGTTCAACACTTAGATCAGAATCCCAAATAAAATACCCCATCTCAACATTCTTCAAACCAGAGTCATTGACCCACGACATATTTAAGGCCCCATTTTGACCAATCCAATATTCTTGAAACTGGTTTTCAGAAAATAATTATTTTTTGAAACACGAGGCGAAGGACATATTCCACACCATTTCTGATTTAATCGGTCCATGATAAGTTGTCAATGTCCAATGGCTGTTGCAGCAAAGAGAAAGAAAATAAAAGAGTCTAGATGGATGGAAATCAAGCAGCACAAAGTACTCTCATCTTTCCATATCCAAAGAATAAAACAGCAACAACTTTAGGCAGTAACATGTCCGTAGGATGATATAACCTTTTCTACTTACCCTTCGACAGTTTACTACTCCCTCCGTCCCGGATAAATATTCCTACTTTCTATTTTGGGATGTCCCAACTAATGTTCCTAAAGACTTTTGATCTACCTATTCTCTACCATTCTTCCCAGTATACCCTTAAAGTTTCATTTAATATAACACATCACAAACAAATTCAATTATTTAAAGTAGTTGAACTCAATTAATGTTGATAGGTATTATGGTCAGAATATATTTTATAACACATCATTAATTATGTTTCTTAATTCCTATGTTTTATCCACTAGGAACATTTATCCGGGACGGAGGGAGTATCAAAACTATATCTTCTATACCACAGGTATTCAACTGATCAGTTATTCGTCTTAAAGGAAAGCAAACCGACTTTTCACTGAATTCATCCTTTCAGAAACAACAAGAATAAAAAGATTGAGGGAGGAACTTGCCTTTCCTAATTCTCCAACCAGATCTGAAGAACCCAACCCGTACATACCTCTTCTGTCTGAAAGCTACAGGATGATCACATTCCTAACAATAAACATAAGATCGTCATAGGAAGAAATAAAACTGGCATGAGAATCAACGAAGTAAAACCTAAGAAAAGTAAACTGGGACGACGATTATTCAAACAAAATTCTAATAAAACCAAGTGAAATAGAACAATATAACCACTACATACATACCAAAGAAAAATGTGAAGCATCTTCTTTAAATGAAGAAATGTAATTGCAATCATTAAAAAACCATAACTAGTACACCCATGTTGTACTCTACCCCACACAATAGGCCAAGTAATCTGTAAGAAATGGGGCAGTGAATTGTGCAAATCCGCTTGATAAAGCAGCAGCAGGTGGATTCATTCAAGGGTTTAAAGAGGATAGTGCTGCCATTTCTGAGTTGATGGTTTCGCATCTTCTTTTTGTGGATGACACCTTAGTTTTCTGCGAGGCTAAGAGAGCTCAGTTGAGTTATCTTCGATGGGTCCTTCTTTTCTTTCAAGCGGCGTCAAGATTAAAAATCAATGTTTCTAAATGTGAGATCATCCCGGTAGGATTGGCTGAAAATTTGGGGAACTTGACATCTTTTTTTCTGTTGTAAGGTTGCTAGTCTCCCCTCGTCTATTTGGGTCTTCCACTTGGTGCTCCTTATAAGTGTGTTGCTAAGTGGAATCAGGTGATTGAAAGGATTGAAAAGAGAATGGCGATTCCTACTTACTTCTTGTCTGTTGGTGATTGAAAGGATTGAAAAGAGACAATTCTTGTCAAAGGGTGGGAGGTTGACTTTGATTAAAAGTGTTTTAGCCAACCTTCCCACTTACTTCTTGTCTATGTTCACGATTCCTATGTCTGTTGGCGAAGCATCTTGATAAATTGGAACGAGATTTTTTGTGGTAAGATCGCAAGGAAGAGAGAAAAAATCATTTAGTGGGGAGGAAAACAGTTTGCTCTAGTTTGCGGGAAGGAGGCCTAGGCATAAGAAACATCAAAACTTTCAACAATGCTCTTTTGGGTAAATGGTTGTGGAGATTCATCAATGAAAAAAAGGCTTTGTGGAGGTCACTCGTGGTAGGCAAGTACGGAGAAGGAAATCATTATTGGTATCCCAAAGAAATCTCTACTTCTCATGGGTCGAGTGTTTGGAAAGGTATTAGGGGAGGATGGACTTCCTTTGAAAGATTCAGTTCGTTTGAGATGGGCAATGGTGATCATGTCAGCTATTGGAAGGATAAATGGTGTGGCGACATTGAGCTTCAGCGTATGTTTCCCAGGTTATTTGATATCGCAACCAATCAAGATGTTTGGGTAAGCGCGGTTCTTGAAATTTCCGATGTAAAGGTTCTTTGGACTCCTACCTTTCGGAGAGACTTGCATGATTGGGAAATCGAAGAGATCGATCATTTCTTTGATCTGTTATATGCCTTCAAGGAGAACGTTTCTGGAGAAGATAAGGTGGTGTGGGACGGGTCAAAAAGTAAGAAGTTTTCGGTGAATTCTTATTACTTGGCATTGGCAACTCATGCAAGGAATAACTTTCCCTGAAAGGAAATTTGGAGATCGAAGGCCCCATTCAGAGTGACTTTTTTTGCTTGGGAGGCTGCGAGGGAAGCTATCTTGATAGGTGAGGTGACAATTTGAGAGCCCAAAAGAGAATATACGTAAATTGGTGTTATATGTGCAAAAATGAGGAGATAGCTAATCATTTGCTTTTGCATTGCCCGATTGCTAGGGAGGTTTGGAACTACTTGTTTCTTTTGGTAGGCATTTCGTGGGTCATGCTTAGGTCAGTTATTGATATGTTCACAGGTTGATCGCTCTACAAGCGACAAAGGAAGAATTGCATCTGGAACATTGCCCCGTTGGCAATTTGTTGGAACATTTGGAAGGAAAGGAATAGCAGTGTTTGATAATGTTGAGGTTGACTTGGCTCGGATTAAGGAGAATGTTTTCAGGACCCATCGTTATTGGTGCATTGAGGGTGACCCGAGTTTAGGAGATTCTTTTGTAGAATTGGTGGAAAACTTCTCTAGTAGATAATTCTTTTGTTTAGTATACATCCTGTGTACAAAGGACGCGTCACCTGGTTTGATGCTTTGTTGATATATTATTATTACATATCAAAAAAAAAAGTTAATCACTTGCAAAAAGTCTTTTATTAAACTAAATGCCTTCACCAACTCAGCATCAAGGGATTAGGATCTCGCAATCACATGTGAGTTGTGTATGCTTATATTTATATTTCATCACAATTCCCGCATCAAAAGGTATGCTAGTTGGGAAAACAAACTAAATGTTAAAAGCAAAATGTTTCTTCAAGTTCAAATCCATCAAGGTTGCTTCACACAGATCTGTTTGGGCCAATACAAACAAGACTGGTTAAAAGGAAATATAGACGACTACGCCAAGTGTGGACAGACAAACTACTTACCATAATTAGTACTTCTATTTTATGGTTCATTTTTAGAGGTTATCATTTAAAGCCCTGTAGGCCCTATGTTTCACAATTGATATGCGATCAGAAAACAATTGCATAGGACTCTTCTATAGTTTGATCTTCCGGCTCCGCATCCCTAATCTCAAGGGCAGATGCACAACAGGGCAAGGGGGCCAATTCATCCCTTGAGAAAGTTATGAGAGGTTTATTGTGGTCAAGGTGGAGGCGGGCAAGAGAGATGATTTAGTTAAACAGTATTTGGTGTGTAGGCCTTCTTCAATTTGGTTGTCAAGGACTGTTTGTTAGTGGTTAAATGGTTATGGTCGTTTCCCCTAGAACCTCATGTTCTATGGCATCGTGTGATTAGAAGCAAGTTTGGGCTTTACTGCAATGGCTGGGATGCTAAGCCGGGCATGTACATTTGAAAACTTAATGGTGTGGCTTCCTAATGCTTCCATATCCTTCTTTAGTCATAATATGTAATCCTTCTCAGGGCTCGCTTGCGTGTTCCCCTTGCCAATCTCATAGGGAAAGCAAAACTACCATCCAAAATCAAAGCCTTTATTTGGACTCTTTTTCATGGCAAACTCAACACTACTGATTGTAGGCAACTAAGCTGTCCCTTTACAGCATATGTTTACTTGGTCGCAATGAGCTCAATTATTTTTTGCTTGCAAAGAGGAATGGGTTAGTCCTTCTAATGTTACCAGCTTTCTTTTGAAAAAATGGGGAGGTTTTGGTTTCACTAAAGACTCAAACTCTTTGGAGGTGTTGAATCTTTCCAAGATTGAAGGATTGTGGTATATCTGGACAGAAAGGAATGCAAGGATTTTTGTAAACAAGAGACCATCTTTTCGCTTACAGTGGGATCCAGTGGTTTTCCTAGCGATGTTGCTCTGTTGGTTCTCTCTAAGGATTAGGAGGCTGTGTTGGTGTAATCTTTTTCTTGATGTTTTAGGTCTGGTCATAGCATTTGACACCACTTACAGTGGATTTCTTGTCCACCTTCTTACCATGTTGTTTATTTTGGGTAATTTAGTTAATTTATGCAAAGGCCACTCGACGCAAAGACCTTGAGGTCGTTGGTTCAAATCCCCATACCAAGGGGTCATACTAACCTATCAAAAATATATATATAGGGATTTTGCTGTGTAAATTAGGGATAATTAGCTGCATAAATTAGGGGTAATAAGCTGTTACTTTTTAGTTTCCTATTTATTTTGGTTGTTCTTTTCTACTGCTTGTAACAGAAAATGAGAAAGAATACAATTTCTCTCTTTAGTTTCTTTCATGGAATTAGAGCTCGAGGTTTGGCAAGAACAAGGGTTCAAATCATCCCGCTTGCATTTATCCTAAAATAAATATTACAAAGGGTACGTATTGGCCTATATAAAGCGCACCTCTCCACCATGTATGCATGTGAAGGGGAGTGTTAAAAGCATGATATATATTGTGGTGCCTCTCTCTAGTAGCTTAAACTTTTAAATGAGTTGGTTTTATCATTTTATCTAAAAGCTTAAGCTGTTAGGGAGGCAACACAATGCATATCATCATTTATATTTTAACACTCCTCACGTGCATACGTGGAGAGGTGCACTTTATATAGGACCAATATGTACCCTTTGTAGTATATATATTTGTAGGATAAATGCAACTAGGATGAGCCAAACCTTAAGCTCGATACCATGATAGTAACCACCTCATCTAAAAACTAAACCTCAAATGAACTACCAGCAAGCGATAACCAGCCAGAAGATTAATACCTCTATGCCAAGAGCTAATCAAGGTGATAGTTCTAGTGTTGTGGGTGGAGGACGAGACCTGCCATAGAGTACCAAGTGTTGCAAGCAAACATAACTGAATCGGGGCATGAAACTCCTTCTGGATCACACCCAATCAAAAAGGAACAGATAGAGCAAATCTAAAAAATTCTTTAGTCCCAAAACCTCGTGACTTCAAACCCTTGTTGTTCTTTTACTCAAAAGGGTAATCACCTAGTGTCATCGTGTTTTAAAGTCGATTCTAATATGTCTTGGATAATCGATTCGGGGCAACAAATTATATGACTGGATCCTCTAAATTGTTTTCTTCATATAGTCCATGTGCATGTGCAGAACATCAAAGAGTAAAGATAGCAGATGGAACTATCTCGCCTATAGCCGGGAAAGGATTAATTGTTATTTCCCCTGATTTTGCACTCCATAATGTTCTTCATGTCCCTAAGTTGTCCCGTAATCTACTGTCAATAAGTAAATTAACTCTTGATCAAAATTGTCAAACTAAGTTTTCTTCCTCGGATTGTCAATTTCAGGATTTGACCACGGGGAGGAAAATTGGCATTGCTAAACAAGTTGGAGGTCTCTATTTCTTCGATGATGGATGAGCCTCAAGTGAGCAATCCTAAAGAAATTGTCTCAATTTTATTTCAACTCTTAAAGAGAATGAAATAATGTTATGGCATTTTAGATTAGGACATCCAAATTTTCATTATATGAAACATTTGTTTCCAAAGCTTTTCTTGAATAAAAATCCTTCTTCATTTCAATGTGAAATTTGTGAAATTGCAAAACATGGTAGAACTACTTTTTCTCCTCAACCATACAAGGCCTCAAATCCATTCACTGTCATTCATAGTGATGTATGGGTCCTTCACGGGTTAAAACAACATTTGGAAGAAAATGGTTCATAACCATATTGATGACCATACTCGAATTACCTAGGTATTCTTGCTTTATGAAAAATCTGAAGCTGCAGCAGATGTGTTCAAAAAATTCTATAATATGATTCAAACACAATTTGAAACAAAGATTCAGGTTTTTCAAGTGACAATGGTAGAGAATTTTAACAAGATTTTAGGAAATTTTTGTTGAAAAAGGTAATGTTCACCAAAGTTCTTGCAATACAATGACACTCCACAACAAAATGAAATTGCAGAGGAAGAACAAACACCTCTTAGAAATTGCTAGGTCCATAATGTTTTCAACTAAGGTACCAAAATATTAGTGGGGTGAGGCTATTTTTTTTTTATAAGTAATAAGTATATAGAAAAAGCGTCAAAACAGGTGACGCGTCCTATGTACACAGGGAGTATACTTCAAAAATAATTACAAAAGAGAAAATCTATCCATGAAAGGAACAAAAGTAACCCCATCCCTCGGACTCGAGTCCGAACACCAAAAGCGCAAAGTTTGAATCACTCTCTCCTTCAAATTTTCTAAATCAAGCTCCACGTTCTCGAAAACTCAACGATTTCTTTCTTTCCAAATACACCAAATAATAGCCAAAGGGTCAACATCCCAAACAACATTTCTCCTTTTGCGTTTGTACAACGACCAGCCTCTAAATAGCTCAATAATGGACCGAGGCATAACCCAAGAAACACTAAACAGGCGAAGACTAAGTCCCACAATTCTGTAGCAACCGGGCAAGGCATAAGTAGGTGATTGACACTCTCTTCATCCCTTTTACACATGAAACACCAATTAACATAAGTTCTCTTTCTAGCCCTCAAATTATCACCCGTGAGAATAGCCTCGCAAGAGGCCTCCCAAGCAAAAAAAGCTACCCTGCTGGGAGCTTTCGATTTCCAAACCATCTTCCAAGGAAAAACGCTTCGATTGTTGCCAATCAAAGCCAAATAATAGGACTTCACCGAAAAAGTCCTATTTTTTGAGGCCTCCCAAATGGCTCAATCGTCCCTGTGAACATGAATTCTCTGTGCGTACAAAAGCTCAAACAAATGGCCAATCTCCCCAAGCTCCCAATCTTGCAAATCTCTTCTGGAGGTGGGAATCCAAGAAACAATGTCTCCGGAGAGCTTGAGATACGAACACACCATTGCCTCTTTATCCACCGCGATGTTGAACAAGTTGGGGAAAATTCTCCAAAGCTCATTACCGCCACACCATTTATCTTTCCAAAAACTGATGCTGACTCCATTTCCCACTTCTAAAGAAAAGAACCTCTTAAAAGAGTCCCAGCCTAACGAGATACCCTTCCACACACTAAAGCCATACGGAGTGGAAACTTCCTTCGGAAACCATCTATTACTCCCCTCTCCATATTTACCCACCACAACTTTCCTCCAAAAAGTATTTTTATCGATCAAGAAACGCCATAGCCACTTACCCAGCAACGCATGATTGAAGATCCGGATCTTTTTGACCCCTAATCGTCCTTCCCGAATACTAGAGCAGATAGAGGCCCAGTTAACGAGATGGTACTTCCGTTCGTCCGCTTGATCCTCCCACAAAAAGTCTCTATCCAGCTTTTCAATCCTCTTTGCCACAGAAATAGAAATTGGGAAGACTGATAGGAAATAAGTAGGAAGATTAACTAGAGTACTCTTAATCAAAGTCAACCGCCCCCCCCCCTTCAAAAAGAGTTGTCTCCTCCACCCCGCCAACCAACGCTCGAACCTTTCTAACACTGGATTCCACACGGAGACACTCCTGGCTGATGCACCTAAAGGAAGGCCAAGATAAGAAGTAGGAAGATATGCAGTCTTGCATCCAAAAAAAGAGGCTAAATCTTCCAGATTTTCCACCGTCCCAACAGCTACTTATTTAATCAATAGAATGCCTTCAAAAGTTTTGAAGTTTCAAACCCCATTAAACTACTTTAAGAAGTGTTTTCCTTCATCTAGGCTCTCAAATGAACCTTCCACTTAAAGTGTTTGGAAGCGTCGCTTTTGTGCAACTTCATGATAATAATCGAGGGAAATGGGACCCTAGGGCAAGGAAGTGTCTTTCTTGGCTATGCTTTGAACCAAAAAGGGTACAAATGTTTTGATCCAATAACTAAGAAATTCTTTATCTCCATAGATGTCACCTTCTTTGAAAACAAGCCATTTTTTCCATCTACTCATCGTTAGGGGGAGAAATCAAATGAATATTCGAATTTTGGCTGGTTCATTAATTATTTTTTACCTGATTATCTTGTTGTTAAAAACGATCAAAGTCATAACAAAACTAGTGTTTTTGACAATATTTTTCAACAAAAACACAAGGAGTCTGAAATTATGGACAATGCAGAAAAATACATGGATGCAATTCACAAATCAATTGAAAATGTCTCAAATAATGAAAATTTGGATCAAATATCTATGCCATTACTGGATGAAACTCCGAAAGGAGATGAAATATGTGCGAGGCAAGATGGTATTCAAAATAAAGGGAAAGTCTATGTAAGGAAAAATCCAGAACGAGAAAAGAGAATCAACAAATTGGAGCATGGCCGAGAATTTGAACCAAGGACAAATCAAGAGGTTGAAGACCAATCAGGTAAATCACAACCCGAGTTTAGTCCAGTTAAATCAATTCCTAGTCCATATTATAAAACTCGATGTCCGCTCCTTTCTCATTTCTGAATTAGAGGTAGATAAAACTCTAGAAATGCCCATTGCTCTTAGGAAAGGTACTAGAACTAGCACCAAAAATCCTTTGTATAATTTTTTATCCTATCAAAGTTTGTCTCCATCTTTTCAGGCATTTACCTCAAAGTTGACATGTGTTGTTATCCAAAGAATATACTGGAGGCTCTAGAAGTTCCTGAATGGAGGGAGGCGGTTCTTCAGGAAATGAGAGCTTTGGAAAAAAATAGGACCAGGGAAAAGGTTGATCTTCCAAATGGAAAGACTCTAGTCGGATGCAAGTGGGTGTTTATAGTAAAGTACAATTCGGATGGTTCTCTTGAAAGATACAAAGCTCGGTTGGTTGTCAAAGGTTTTACACAAACTTATGGTATCAATTAGTCTTATGGTATCAATTAGTCTGACACATTTTCTCCAGTTGCTAAGTTGAACATTGTGAGGGTATTACTATCTCTTGCAGTTAATTTGGGTTGGTCATTACATGAGTTGGATGTTAAAAATGCCTTAGAGGATCAGGTGTACATGGAAGCTCCTCCAGGGTTCACTAACAAGTTTGGGAAGAAAATTTGCAAATTAAGAAAGTCTTTATATGGGCTCAAACAATCTCCCAGAGCCTGATTTGAGAGATTTACAAAATTTGTAAAAACCCAAGGTTTTTCACAAGGACAATCACACCACACATTGTTTATGAAGGTCTCAAGAGAAGGAAAGATTGTTGTATTGATTGTTTATGTTGACAATATTATCCTTACCGGTGATGAGGAAATGGAGAAGTTGAAGAAGAGTTTGTGATCCGAGTTCGAGATAAAAGATCTTGGACAACGATACATTTTCTTGAAATGGATATTGCTAGATGAAAGAAAAGAACTGTGGTTTCACAACGGAAATATATTCTAGATCTTCTAGAAGAAACGGGGATGACTGGATGCAAACGTTCACATACTCCTATGGAATTTAACTCCAAGCTTGGAGAGGTTAAGGAAGGAATTCGTCTGGACACACGTTTGGTGAGAAAACTGATTTACCTATCCCATACCCGACCATATATATATATATATATATATTTTGCTGTTAGTATGGTAAACCAATTCATGTATTCTCCTTATGAAGAATACATGGAAGCTATATACAACATTTTGAGGTACTTAAAAGGAACCCAGGGAAAGGTTTATTTCTCAAAACTAGTGATCAGCGTGGAATTGAAGTTTACACTAATGCAGACTCGGCTAGATCTGCTACTAATAAAAGATCCACTTCTGGATATTGTACCTTTTTTGTGGAGAAATTTGGTAACCTGGAGAAGTAAAAAGCAAAGTGTGGTAGCTAGGAGTAGTACCGAAGCAGAATATAGAGCGATGGCCTATGGAGTGTGAGAAATACTCTGGTTAAAGAGAATTTTAAAGGAACATGGCAAGTCAATGGACCTTCCTCTAAAGTCGTTCTGTGACAATAAGGCTGCAATTAGCATTGCTAATAATCCCATTCAACGTGACCGACCAAGCATGTAGAGATTGACAGCCATTTCATAAAAGAAAAGCTTGAAGATAAAGTTATTTGTATTCCATTTGTGCCCTCAACACAGCAACTTGCATATGTCTTCACCAAAGGGTTACTAAAGCAGAAGTTTGACTTCTTTGTAAGCAAGTTGGGCATGATAAATATCTATGCACCAACTTAAGGGGGAGTATTGGTAATTTAGGAATAAAGAGTTGCATAAATTAGGGATAATTTGCTGTGTAAATTACGAATAATTAGCTGCATAAATTAGGGGTAATTAGATGTTACTTTTTATTTTCCTAATTTGTTGTGAAATTCTCTCTTCAGTTTCTTTCATTTATTAATATAAATTCTTTTTCATTTGAAAAAAAGTCATTTTTAAAAAAGAATATTGAAATGCACATCAAAATTTCCAAGCATAATCGTCGATCCTGGCAAGATCCCCAGCTGTTGTCCTATTATTTAAAAAGATCATAGTGCATAACTGTTGATAACTGTCAATTACGGAAAAGTCTCCAACAAACACAAACGAACTTACAAATTTCAAAAGAAATGAAAAGGAACAGTAAGGAATGAAGAAAAAGGGATTATGTAGACAACCCCAAGTAATTGAGACAAAGGCAGAGTAGAATTGAGTTACAGAAAAAGGTATATGAAAAATAGTATCTATTTCTATTTAATGAAGGCAAGATTGCTACTTGGTCAAATTTTAAGAAGATCATTTAGAGTTCGAAGCCCTCTACTTTTTGGTAGTATATATGTTTGAACTCATTGAGATCTGGATGTTGAGTTACAGGTGGCTTTAGATATACATACATACATACATATATATATATATATATATATATATATATATAAAACGAATACACATATATATACATGATTGTTTTCTAAAGAGGCAAGAAATATTTTGACAAGATACACATATGATTATATATATGGACGAAAACAAATAGTAATGAGCACTGCAAATGCATTATTGAACTAGACAGAGGTAGGAAATGCACGAAGAAACTAGTTACACACTCAAGGATTGAAGTTAATCAAAATACCTTACTATAACAGTAATAGGCTCCATCGCTTCCTTCCCAGAGTCTCCATGCTAGAATGTATTCTCTGGGTGTCAGGAGCGGGAACTTTTTTATTGTACGTCCAATTTCAGTTCCATTCCTCTCATCCACCTCCAACTGCTCATGCTCAATCAAGGTTTTGTCCCACTCCTTCCTATAATAATTGTCCATGTAGAAGTCTCTCAGAATCTCAGCAGAGCAACCCTCGAATACTGTCATACTCAAATATAGTACGGGACTATCCTGTAAGCAGAAAAATACTTTTAGCCTGCATGTGCTGAACCAGGAAAGCTAAGCTAAGCCAAGCATAATGATCAATTACGTTTAGATAACAAAAAGAGTGCCAAGAATCTTAAACTCCTAATAGAGAAATGTTATCATACCCAAAAACTTCTATTTTGAATATCAACCAACTGAATCTATTAATTTGCCCTCCTAAGAGATCGCCCTAGCCCACCAAGCTAGAGAATGTTAACAAAAGAAATTCACAACACTTTTAACTGAGAAATATAGGAACAGTAACCTTTGGTTTGCAGCACTTCACATTGTAGGAGAATGAATTATTCGTTCTGTCTATGACAATGTCCCATTTCTCAACCTCATGGAGCTCCTCATCCAAACTGTCCATCAAGCTCTTGAGATCCAAATCAGTTATAATCTCCAAAATTCTGCAGGATGAGACAGAACTTCCACATTAGCAAACCAACTACATGTAGCAATCTTGCAAGAGATGCATTCAAGGCAATTAATAAGGAGACGGACAAAAAGAAGCTTACAAAGAGAAGCTTTCAATAACCCTTTTGAATGATAGGGCCACACTCTGGTACAAACCTCTCTCTCTCTCTCTCTCTCTCTCTCTCTCTCTCTCTCTCTCTAGAAAAAAGAAGATATCACTAAGAAGTAGAATATAGAAAAGTAGATAAGAAATCCACCAATTCTGATTCATGGAAAGAGAATAAAGACATCAAACAAATACACCAGTGCTTGGTTCCAAAGTGTTCTACCTTCTTTCCCTTTCCCAAAACCTTCCTCTTTTGAACCAATAAGTCCTCTAGCGTATGTGTGGCTAACCTAAAATATATCACACACGTAAAACGCTCCCCACAATTTCCAAGCCATGCTACAACGAAGAAATAGGTGCTAATGCATCTCACTAGCTGCATGCAAAGAACACAAACATCCGGATTTAGTGATGTTTTAGGTCCTTTTTTTTGCCTGCAGTCATTAATTGAGCTTTTTGTGAATAAGAGACCAAAATAAGGTTTATAACTTTGAAAGAGACCTTAGCCTTCCAAACGAAATCAGAAAGCAGAAAAGGCAAGGGAATGTTGGAACGACATAAGAACCCTCCAAACGAACTAAGGTTCCATGTGAATCTATCAATGAATGAAACTAGAAATTGGAACCCCACGTAACAAAGATAACCCAAAGAGATGTGGATAGGCAGAAACAAGAGGTCTTCCTCATATCCAATAGTCTCCCAGAAACAAATACGACTACGTTACAACTCTATATGAGATAGGAGGAAAGAAAGAACCCTAAATCAAGAAAATGAATTTCAAGGACTCACGTGGGACATGTAGACCAAAAGTTAATATTGCAACCATTCAGAAAAGGTCAAATTTGCTTTATAACATGATGACAAAGAATTTGGTTCGAGAGGAAACAGAATCCTAATCACTCTGACAAAGATCAAATATGCTTCTGCTCAAGTGATGCAAAGTGAATTCCGTTTGACAGGAGACCGCCATATCCATTTTGCCACCGGAGATGTGTTCCTGGACATGACCCAAACGTCCCTCATCAACGGGTTTACACCCACCTACCAGCTCACCAAGTAATCTCTCTTACCCTCACCATCCTCGGACCAAAGAGAATTTCTCATCAAACTTTCTAGGATAAGGTGACTTTCAAAAGAACTTTAAAAGGGGATGAATAGTAAGAGGAAATACTTGATAAACAAGACCAAAGAAATCTTCCCACCCAAGGAGAAGAAAACCCCTTTCCACCCAACCAAGCGCCTACTAATCCTATTGCAACAGGGTCTTAGAAGGAAACCGATTATATGTACTGGGGCTTTATTTTGCGGTTTGCTGTTCATTGCAAGACATTTACAAGTTGTTTCCCATCTTTTCGATAATGAAATTTTGAGAAGATTACAAGATTTGATGGTAAAGAAGTACTCCAAACAATTTGTTTTAGAAAGAAAGGTGTATGGTTAAGCCATTACTGGTACCCAATTCCACACGATTACTCTAGTTAGGTTTCTCTATCCCCAATGAAATCTGTAGTATTTTATCTTTTTTCTTCTCCATAGATTTAATTGGGTCGAGGATAGTGGACTAAGAGATAGGCTCTCAATCATAAAGGTTCTGAGAATACATACTAGAAAAGGTTGTAAAGAGAGAATGCTTGCAACGACGGGAAGTAGGCTTGTTGCTTATGACAAAAGATTGTTGCCGAACAGGACCCAAGGCCTAAGCCAATTCCATATTAGTATCACTCTTCTTCGTTTTTCTTTTCTTATTTTTTAATTGTATTTTATACATTTGGACAAGGAATTGTTTAATAGTTGGATGAAAGTTCCAATCTTCCTAACATCGTGAGTAACTAATGGACAGCTAAAATCTACGGCATAAGTGCAACAGTAGTAGAAAGAAAAAGATAGGGAGAGAAGCTAACCGGCGAGGGGAAGGTGGTGACGGAGGAGAAACGGGAGAAGTGTTCAAGTGGTGGGCGGCTGCTTGCATTTGAGGAGATCTGAAAAGATAATCGTGGACGAGGGAGGATAACAAGAACCTCCTCCTGACGATGGTTGTCGCCAACTGCCATACCAATAGAAGGATTACTACCCCAACTGTGTAGGTGACCCATCCATTTCCAACACCATTCATCGTTTCCCTCCAAAATCGTTCCGACGCCAACGACGGTGACGGTGACGGTGACGGTAACCCCTGCGCTAAGAATATTAATAATAATAATATTATTATACCCCACGCGATTCTCATCCTTTGAGTCCGTCCTAAACCAATCCCCCCAAAACCAACCATTGCCACGACTAAATAGCACTGTGAGTATTGAGTCTATTGAGACTGTGATATGAAAGGGACTATAAACACATCGTCTTCCTCTAAATACAACGCCCAAAAATTAATTTAAAAAATATAGTTTAAAAGACCTTTATACCCTTTACCCCTTCTAAATACACTCCATCTATTTTTATAATTAATTTTGAAGGGTGTATTTAGAGAAAAAGGTAGGTGTTAATAGCCCTCCCCAATTTTTTACTATTTTTATGTTACTACGTTTTATATAAATTTGAATAATAAATATGTAATTGGTTAGATATTGCATCACATGTTACATTTTAATCTATTACATGCAATAAAACATAAATATATATTTTACTACAAATTTTACTAATCTACTACATTTATTAATGGTTAATTAAAGCTCGTTTGTTCGTGCGTTTTGGTCAAAACGAAGGGATAAAATGTAGCTTATATGCAAAAATTGTGTTTTAATGCTACAGCAAATGCAGCTGCATTTTAAAACACTGGAATTCTCAGCTTTTTCCCAAAATGCTTCTAGATTAAAAAAACGTTTTGAAATAATATTTCAAACACATATATAAGAAAAAAATTGCATTTTGAAAATGTTGCACGAAACGGGCTCTAAATTAATCATTGTCACGACACAATTGTTATTCAATTACTTGTCTTGTTTGATGAAGAAGTAATTGTTTAAAATTAATTAATTTTTTTATATTTTCCTTTATAACTTAACATTAATTTTTACTTTTCTTATCTTTTCAAATATATTATGCCTATTTTTCAACACTAAAATTTTAATTTTTCCATTGTTTCTTCAAATAATTATTTAACAAAATAAATTTAATGTCAAAAAACTAAAAATATTGTACAATTGCTAATTTATTATAAAATATTTTTAAGTAATCATTAAATATAATTTATTAACTGATTTTCCATTCAAGTTATTTATTTAAAAATCATAATTTGTACTTCGTAATTTAATATTATATAACTCATGTCACTCTTTTGTTTAGTCTATTTTATAACTCATGTCACTCAGAAATTTAATATTATATAACTCATGTCACTCAGAATGGTCATAGCGACTTGTAAGGTAGGCACCTACGTTAGAAAGGTTTCCAAAAGACTTGCTGCTCCCTCTTAATCGTTTTCCTTTTCGACCAATAGATTTACGTGAGAAGTGAGTCGCAAATGGTATGCTACTATATCTAGGCCCGTAGTAAAAATGCTAGATACATAAGAAAGATATATTTTTCAAAAATAATCTTCTCAATGCAAATTTCTTATCTTTGAGAT
Organism: Platycodon grandiflorus; assembly: GCA_016624345.1. Lineage (NCBI taxonomy): Eukaryota > Viridiplantae > Streptophyta > Magnoliopsida > Asterales > Campanulaceae > Platycodon > Platycodon grandiflorus. Next base: position 322,015 of record CM028362.1, on the reverse strand, counting down.
GGAGATGAGGTGATATTTAATTGTGAAGACATCCTATACGTGATTCTCTACTTCTAGACGGTCACCTAAACGATGTATTTTCATTCACGTTATTTACCGTCAATTTTTATTTTTATTTTTACCGTTAATCGATTCTGTAGTAAAAATTTTTATTTTTATAATTAATTATAAAACAATGTCAAATCTGAAAGAATGTTCTAAAAAATTTTTATATCGGAGCACGTTTAAAAAGAAGATTTTCTATCTTTTAAATTTTATTCTATATATGAAAGAAGTCTTTTTATTTAAACATGTGAAGTAAGAAAAACTAGATGATAGTATTTAAGATGCTTTTCTATTCTAAAAAGGTGTTTCATTTACTATTCTAACTGTTGAATCTTAGCACATGTGCAACAAAAATTACAGAATAATTAATATTATTTATTTTCATGCACATATAACAAAAATCAGATGATTAAAATAAGGAGATGAAACATTTTTTTGAAATTGAGTATGATTGAGATGCCTTTAGAATTGGAGGATGCTAAACAACGCACCCTTAATTATAAAATTACCAACCTACCCTTAAACTTAAAAAAAATTTAAAAAATAAAAACTAACTTAACCCCCCTCCCCCACCCCTCATTTAAACTTTCTCTCTTACTTTCTCTCACTTTCTCTCATTCTCTTCACTTTTTCTCTTACTTTCTCTCACTTTCTCTCATTCTCTCCACTTTTCTAACAAAAATCCTATATTCCTTCAACATTTACTCAAAGAAAAAAGGTACGTTTCTTTATAATTTATGTAATCTTTTATTAAATGTATTAGTTTGAACTAAATGAACTGAAAAAAAAATCGCATTTTAGAGGGCCGGACCGGCTATGCAGGAAAAGGACCGGGCCGGCTATACAAAGGGAGGACCGGACCGGCTATAAACAATTTGGGCCGGGCCGGCTATATTTAAATAAGGCCGGACCGGCTATATTTAAATATAACCGGGCCGGCTCCTTTTTTTTTTTTTTTTTGAAATAATAATGATGTTCCTATTACATTATTTTTTGCTATATTTTTGTTAGATTAAATTGCTTTATTATTAACTTTTTAAATTGCTATATTTTTGTTAGATTAAACTTTATAAAACATAAATTTAAAACATAAAAAAAAACATAAATTGCTATATTATATTATTGATTATTTAAACATAAATTTAAACTTTTAAATTGTTAGCTATATTTAAACATAAATAAGAACATAAATTGCTATATTTAAACATAAATAAAAACATAACTTTTTTTTTATCGATTATATAAAACATAAATTGATATATGTTTGTTGTTAGATTAAATTTTTGTTTTACGTAAATTTTATAATTCTGCTAATTGTTATTGTCATTTATGTATTTTATAATTTTGTTTTACATAAATTTTGTTAGCTTATTAACTTGTTATTGTTAATTTTAGATGTCAGGAGTTGGTGGCAGTGGCGATGGTGACCAATCAGGACAGAGAGCTTGTAGCGGGAGGCTGAAGGATCGCATAGTAGCTGCATCCGCCCGAGCCAAAGCAAGTAAGAGGCAGAGGCAGGATAGTCAGCAGCCTCCACCGATAGTTCATCATCCAGCTAGTGTCACTCGTGAGCGGACTCCACCGGCCTTTTCGACTGGTCATGGATCCTTTCATGCTGGTGGTCCTTCGCCAATGGCTGAGAGTGATTTGGCGGCTGAACGTGAATTAGAGGTAATTGGACCTCAACTGGATCCGGGTCCTTCGCTAGTAGTCGCGAGTGGTCGAGCATGAGGCCCGGAAGGGAAAGGGTGTGATGAGTGCTTCGCATTTTCAGTTGCATCGCACCTATCGATGCGATGGGAGACACTGACGATGACTCTGATGATGATGATGACGACGATGACGACGACGACGATGACGACGAGGATGTTGCTATTGGTCGAGGAGGTCGAGGTCGTGGGCGTGGGCGTGGTCGTGGACGGGGACGAGGAGTTGATACCGATGATGATGAGTGGATGTTATTCGATTCACATCCAGGGGGGCCCGCCACGCCGACTGTGCTTACTGGTTTTCTTGGCCATATTGCGCATGCAATATGGAATGGCGAGGTAAAATAAATTATTTTCACGCATAATTTTGATTATTGTTATCAATATATTTTGTATGAGATTGGTAATGATAATTATTAAATGGGTGATATTTTTTAACAGAGCGGCAAGTGTTGATTTGTCATAATGCCGCCGATCGCCTTACTAAATGGGTGATATTGTGCCGACGGACGAACGACCTTATTGTTTTGGGCTAGGACACTTGAGGCGTGCATGTTTGGCACCTAAACATGCCTTTGATTTGCGTTTGTCGGCGATGGCACCGGAAACGAATAGTTTCCATCTCGCCATTTGGTGAGATGTTTATCACTCGCACGATGTGCATTACATTCTACGATTCCTGGGGAATATTGTCATCCCGAACACATCAATCTCGGGAATCAAGGGTCACCGTCGGCCCTATTAGGAATGACAATGTCCGAGATCACCAAAGAAAGTCGAGCGGCGTTAAGTTCAACTTGTTGATGGAACGTCTAAGCCCGAAGTAGTTAGTCCAAGAAATAGGGCGATGGGTTATATCATGTGGTTCGGGTGCAACATTATTTTTGGACAAGACCCGAATCGATTGATTGCATTATTTGCCCTTGTTGGCGAGCTTAGCCGACGTTTACGGTTATGCGTGGGGTGCGGCTACCTTAGCATATTTATACCGCCAGGGAATTGCTTCTGGCGAATACCGCCCAAATTGCGGGTGTTTGACGTTCTTTGTGTGTATAATTAATTATTGAAATTTAATTATGTAATTTTTTGTAACATATTTAATTGGCACTTGTTTTTAACACATTTAATTGGCACTTTTTCGACTTGGATCTACGAGTACTTTCCCGCATTTAGACCGAGCAGAGGCAAGGATGGACGCCGAACTTGCCGTGTTCGTTGAGATGGGCCCCCACCGCGACACCAAGGACGTCGCATGCTGCTAGAGTATAGACGTGCACTAGATCGATTATCTGCCGACTTGGTACGTATTTTATTTATTTTCGTAAGCATTTAATAGAATATTTTATTAATGATGTTTAATTATTTTATAATACAGTGACGTGGACCCCATTCCATGTGAATCCGACCGAAGTCCCAATTAGTCTTTTCTCGGGCATAATTCATTCCAAGGATATTACCGAGCCGTACATGCCCGATCGATGCCTACGACGGTTTGGGTATACACAAGTCATACCGTCTCGATATACATCCCATCCGTGGTGTATAGAGGTCGGAATGCCCATAAGTACAAATGCAGCACGAGCTTATGAAGAGGGCATGGCAAGAATGGCTACTTCTTCCGCTCAATTTGAGCGCCATTGGGTCCTCGGTAGCGAGTTACCCACATGAGGCGGTCGACGGTTACATGGCTTGGTATCCGGAGCATTCGCATCCTCGAGTCTCGCCGCGAGCTAGAGCCGATCTTCTGGGAAGTTGATCCCCACGAGATACCCGAAGCATCTACGGTGAGTAACTATTAATTTTTATATCGACATTTTTTATCAATCATTACATATTATATTTGATTTTGAGTAACTATTAAATATTAACACTTGCGTGATGCGCTGGGTTGGACACAAACTGAGCTTCGAGTCCCGAGAGGCGGGATGAAACGGACGAAGTTGTCTTTTGCGAGACACTTGATGACTTGTGTAATAAAGTTAGAGAATGGATGTAGATGAACATGTTGGGTGTTTAATTTTACTTTAACCGGACGAATATATGTATTATTTACTTATGTTTGATACGATATTTTGGTTTCATCTTTATGTATGATAAACATTTTCCGACTTTGCATTCTATAATTGTTGGACATTTCAAATTGATAGAAAAGTGCCTAATTACTTTAACATTACACAATATAGAAAAGTTCATAATTAATAACATTACACAAATGTTTTCTTTTTACACGCATGTTGTTCAAATTGCTGCAGTCGTTGCCTCCAAAAAACATCATCCGCAGCTGCGACATTGCCCAAAAGAAGCTTGCTTTCCTCTCATTTTTTAAGAAGGCGAATGCTACATGATAATTTTTGCCCGTCGATGTAATCCCAATGATCTCCAACATAGGCATATCGTATTTGTTTGTCCGATACGTACAATCCATACACAAAACATACGGATATAACGTCGCAGCCTCGCGCCTTCGGGTGAGCAAACATGACATCGCCCGAACGTTTGTCCCCTCCATATGCCTAAACCACGTCCGGTATCCCAAATTCTTTAACAAGGAAAAAAATATTGCATCTTTGTCATGTTGCCCATTTTATTCATTCTTATCTTCTGTTGGGCATTTTGCACTGTGAGCATTAAATAAAATTTACGTCAATAATGAATCTAAAAAATGTTATCAATTATTTTAAACAGATTTCTCACTTAACACATTGATTTACACTGTCTCAAACCGCGCAATTTTCTGGATTTTCTTTCTTTATGGCGTTGAGTATCTGTTTCCCCTTTATGTTTGCATGACTTAATTCTTTGATCATACCGAATTCCTTCTCAAACGCCGTTTCGATCTATGCCACGGTGATAATCCGACGTTGATGGTTGTGTTTGCCCTTCTCTTTCTTAATGATCACCTTCCACTTACCATGGGTATTTTCCACGGCTATTACTTCGAACGGGCATTCTATTTTCTTTGTGCCTCTCAAATTTCGATCCGCTTCGTCCAACTCTCCGTCATATTTGTAAACCCCACCCTCTCACATCCAAACTACAACCTTTTACATCCGTTCGCTCTTGTTTTCGCCTTGAATTCTTTAGGTACATATTATGTTCTTTTCATACGCTCTAATCCAAGCTTCAACTTCTTCTCGACCGGCAAACACATCATCGCCGCAAAAAATGTGACACGTCGGGAAATCTTCCGTATCATCATTAACGATGTGAATACCCCGCAAATAAACATAATGTAGCATTAAAAAAATTAATTATCCATGTATTGAATTAAAGTATGTTACTTCATTTGTATATCACTTATTTGTATATAGTGTAATTATATAAAACATAAAAATAAACATAAAATAAAATAAAAATAACCAAGACTTTAATTTACAAAAAAACAAATAAAAACATCAAGCCATCACACTTTAATTAAAGTATGTTATATTATTTGTATATATAGTGTAATTATATTTATAGTTATATTTAACATATTTAACATAAAAACAAACGTGTTAAATAATAAAATATAAATAACCAAGACTATTTAATTTACAAATAATAAAAAAAACCAATACACTTTAATTAAAGTATGTTATTTTATTTGTATATATAGTGTAATTATATTTATAGTTATATTTAACATATTTAACATAAAAACAAACATTAAATAATAAAATATAAATAACCAAGACTATTTAATTTATAAATAATAAAAAAAAACCAATACACTTTAATTAAAGTATGTTATTTTATTTGTATATATAGTGTAATTATATTTATAGTTATATTTAACATATAAAACATAAAAAATACAAAACAAAACAACACAATTTTATTTACAAAAAAAAAAAAAAATAGAAAAGGAGGGCCGGGCCGGCTTTTTTGTTATATAGCCGGGCCGGCTATATTGAATATGGGCCGGACCGGTTGTCTTCATTTAGGGCCGTCCCGGCTATGAATTCCCGAAAAAAAACCCTAATTTAAATGAAAAATATTAGATTAAATTGAAAAACGTACCGTAAAATAGCTATCTTCGGTAAAATTGACATTATTGTTGTAATTCATATCTCCGTATATCAAGATTTAGATTGAAAAGAGGGAGAAAGTGAGAGATAAAGTGAGAGTGAGAGTGAGAGTGAGAGTGAGAGTGAGAGAGTGAGAGTGTGAGAGTTAAAGTGAAAGTGAGAGTGAAAGGTGAGAAAACTATTTATATTTTTTTACCTTATTTGTTTTTAAACAAGACATTAAACAAGACATTAGATAAATAATTTATTAAATTTGTCCGAACAAATAAAATCTAACTGCAATAATATATATTAATTAAGAACTCTAATCATTTTTATCTTTCATACTAATCAAGGGCATTTTTGTTATATTTTAAAAAATTCATTAAAAAGGGTGCGTCGCTTAACACTATCGGATGCGTCGTTTAGCGCGCATGTTAGAATTGGATGTGCTTGCAACATACGTGGCACAACTGGTATGCCACATTCCACCCTTCTCGTGACCTTACATTTCTTCTCCGCCATTTTGTGGTTGCTGTCCGCTCTGTGGCTGACTTGGCCGATTAAACTGCTCGATCGCTCCATCGATCCATCCCATCCCGGTTGGCAAACTCGTCTTATTACTCCACTTGTTATTTCTTAATCTTCGTCTTCTTATTCCACCACAACCAACATCATCTAAAAATTTCTGTATTGCATGCATATATATGATCATAAATCATGCAAGTGAGGGCAGAGTGATTTGTACTATTACTGTTTGGGGTGCTTTGATTGGAACCCAATTCGAAGGAATCCAATCTAATTAGTAAAATTTTGAAGCCACACCACGTACAATCACCAGCCTTGTAAAAGAAATGACTGCTGCCCTTTCGCCAACTACTACTGCTCCCGGATATCTACCATGCCCAACAACCAGGAGCAGCGGCTCAAGCTACTACACTAGTACTAATGGTGTCAATTGCAGCTGGACCACCACCGTTCCTAATTGTAACAATAATGCTGGAAGACGCTCCACCCTCTTCTTAGTTAAAACTAGAGCTTCTCCTTCTTCTGCCCCCGAAACTGGCAACAAGGACAAGAAGAAGAAGAAGGTGAGTAAGAATATAAACAAGGGTGATGACGATGAGGAGGTCAATGTCGAGGTCAAGGAATTAGAGGAGGACAGTCAAAACCCTCAGCAGCAGCCTTCCTCTGTCTCTGTGATGAAGCGGCTGGACGAGGTGAACCCGGTTGGGCTCGGGAGACGGTCCAGACAGATATTTGATGAGGTGTGGCGCAAGTTCTCGGAGTTGGGGCAGATCTCTAGGACCAGCCGCACCTACGACGAGACCACCCTCCTAATTAGGAGGGTGGTCCCATGTGCGAATTCGCCATCCCAGGGGCACAGAACACCACCGTCCTCGTCGTCGGTGCCACCAGCCGTGTTGGCCGCATTGTTGTCCGTAAGCTCACGCTTAGGGGTTACACTGTCAAGGTTAGCTAGTCAATTTCTTCAATATCATTCCTAATTTGGATTTGGGTTCGGTTCATAACGGATTGTTGTGCGCGCACTCCTTCAGGCCCTAATTAGGAAGGCAGATCAACAAGTTGTAGAAATGCTTCCTACTTCCGTAGAGATTGTGATTGGGGATGTTGGCGATCCCTCCACTCTCAGGGCTGCTGTACAAGGTTGCAGTAAGATAATTTACTGTGCCACTGCTCGATCCTCTATCACTGTCGATCTTAATAGAGTTGATTATCAGGGTGTTTACAACCTCAGCAAAGCCTTTCAGGTTTCTATTTCCATCTCATCATTCCTCTTATCACACCCTATGCTTATCCGTGCAAGAAACAACTGAATTTTACTACTCCATTAAACTTTCTTAGTGAAGGCTGAATAGCATTTTTCTACTCATGAGCAAGCTGGAGGATTCACTAAATAACTCAATGTTGTGTTTTCTTCTTCTTAATTATGGAGTATTATACTGTCCATACACACGGGTGGGTATTCATTAAGCTTTTCTCTTTAAGTCCACTTATGGTATACTGCATTTCTAAATAAATTAAATGCACATCGTAGTAAGCAACAGTTAACTAAATAAAAAAACTTGTTTGATTTTATTTCTATGCCAACTTTTCATTTACATTTTGCCAAATAAAAATGCCCAATTTTTATGTTGAATTTGACAAAGGGACTAATGTGAGATACACAATTTTGACAAATCTAGAAGTTATGATGATATTATGATTTAATTGAAGTTGTCTTAAGAAGATAATTTACAAACCAAAAAACAAAAAAAAGAAGAAGATAATTTACAAATTAAAATAGATTATCACCCCTAGGCCCTAGTCATATAACATGTACAAAGTACATTTTGATTGAAAACTAATCAAGTTATTCATTTTAGAGTGTTACAATACTGATTTTGAGAAGTATTGATGTAACATACTTCATTAATTTGAAAAAGATATAAGCAAAATGCATTTAGATTAAGTGAATCAGTATCACTAGATTAAGCAAAAAAAGTAATATCTAGAACTCAAGGGGGTCCAAGATTTTTTTTTGGTTACACGGGGGTCCAAGATATAGTAAGAAAGGTTATAATAATATTCTAAAAGGGGGTAAGTTGCATAGCACCAAAAGCCTAGAAGGCCACGGCCACCCCTGGCCCTACAGTGGTTGGCATAGTATCCACTGTAAGAAAGCATGCTTTGGAATTTCCTCAGAGAACCACACTATGTCATGCCATGCCCCCATAGTATGGTGTGCCCTGAGTTGAGTCCAAGCCAATGCAGTGGAAAAGCTCCCATCAGCAGTAAGTGCCCAACCAACCCTATTTTCATCTAGATCATCGGACATCACTTCACCTTGTTGTACGGGATCACAGAATACCTCCAGCTCTTTGGATATAGCTAAGGGAAGCTGTCACCAATTCTTTTAACTATAGTAAAGACTTTGCATCTTAGAGCTTGGTGAGTCATATAGAATCCTTGGGCCAGATCAAGTTTAAAAAGCCCTAAAGGATACAACAAATTCATGCCAAACCAAACTCTTCTCACCATTCCCTTTAACTATAGTTTTTAAAAGTTTCTAAATGCATATATATAACTGTTTATCTGGATTCTTTCTCTATGACTTATTTTATTACCTTACGGTGTATTTAATGGATGAGCAGAAAATTGAGGGAGATGGGGTAGCTGACCTATACTTTGGGGGCTATTCTTGAGAACGAGTCTAAATAGTTGCATAGTTGATCAGGATCCAGTACCATCTATCTGGTTTTCTGAAACTACCTATTTGATTTTATATGGAGTCGTTGAATGACAACCATCGAACTAGCAATTGAAGATTGGTTGTCATCCTTATCCAACATCTAAGGGTTTGGGATGTGCATCATGACAATGTACTTGGTTTATGTTTCAGATTGGATTCTAACCATTCAATTTTAGCAGGTTAGAGTGATGTCTTCCTCTTAGGCAGTTTTTGGTTCTTGATGATGTAACACATTGTGTTACTGCAAATTTCAGGACTATAATAATAAACTTGCACAACTACGAGCTGGAAAAAGCAGCAAAAGTAAGCTTTTACTTGCAAAGTTCAAGTCTGCAGATTCCTTGAATGGGTGGGAGGTCCGTCAAGGAACTTATTTCCTGGATGAGATTGCTGACAAGTATGATGGTGGAATAGATGCTGAATTTGAGTACAGTGAAAGTGGAGAGGCAGTATTTTCAGGTAATGTTGGTAGAAAAAATCAAAGAGTCTAAACCGCATGTCCAGTTTGCGCCTTTTGTAGATGTGAAAGGCATTTACATGCCATTTATGGAACACTTAAGAAAATTACACCTTTGAGTTAATAATAGATTATTAACTTCAGTGTATTATTTAGGTGACAGGTGACTCAGGCAACCTCAAGAAAAATAAAAAGGTTTCCTTGAATGATCCTAATACTTGTATCCATTTCATAGGCTACGTTTCCACGAGGGGAGGGTACGTGGAGCTGTCAAAAAAGCTATCACTTCCTATGGGTAGCACGCTTGACAGGTATTCCTCACATAATCATCAGGCTCTTGTCCTTACTGATGTTGGATACAATAAAATTTACCTTCTGCTTGTAATCTGTATCAACTGCTAAGTCTGAATATCCTATGCTTAGGTATGAAGGCCTCGTACTCTCTCTTGGAGGGAATGGGAGGGCTTATGTTTTAATTCTTGAATCTGGTCCTTCAGAATACACAAGCGAGAGCAAAATGTATTTTGCAAGAATTAGCACAAAAGTCGGATTTTGCAGGGTAGGGAATCTTCTTTTTCTACTAAAAGATCCCTAATTAAGTTCAATCTATATCGATATTGTTTAACTTTTGTGCATTTGACATCTGGGAAATCACATTTTCTCATATTTGTTTGGTCAGGTAAGAGTGCCATTTTCATCCTTTCGACCAGTGAATCCAGTTGATCCACCATTGGATCCGTTCCTTATTCACACCTTGACCATACGCTTTGAACCGAAAAAACAGGTTTGTCTTAAATGTTAAAAAGCTAGTTTCTTGTTGGTCACAGACATACTGGTATTTCCTTGTATTTTTGAACGTTATTTCACCTTTCCTTCTTGCATTCTAGGAAAAAGAAAAGGAAATAAAAGAATAATGGCCATTTATGGTCATGTTAAAGAGTCTAAAAACTTGAAATGTTATTCCCAATGATGGCCTGAAATAGATTGTATCAAATTCATCTAGAATAGAAAAATAATTGATTATGTATGATATCAATCCATTATTCAGAAACCGATAAGCAGAAACAATAGCAAGAGACAATGAATCCGAACGAATCAGAACACCAAGTACGGATAAGAACTTTAATCATACCGTTATTTCAAAAAGAGAAAGATAAAGTAGGGACTTATACGACATTGGTTTGAGAACACAGAGGAATACTCCAAGTGATACCACAAGTCGAGGTGCAGTGGCATCACAAAAGACCATGTAAAACCACTGATCCTGTCTTTACGAAAATCATCTATTATGTCACAATTGGTGTGTCAATTCTCCGGCTTCTGTGTACATCAATCAACAATTAGTTTATAATCCACCCATTTCCTGGTTTGAACGCTTGGTATTGCTAATACCTCCAAAAAAATTCTTGCTCTTCAATGTAGTGGAACTTCTCTGTAAGAGTGAGGAGAGATGAGAGATCTGATAATGGGTGGATGTAGTTTAGGTGTCCCTTATGGTTCTGCGGACACACACTCTTTTCAGTTTTAGACTGTTATTGAAAACAAATGTCATTACATATGTTTTTTCTGTTGAGTTTCAATACTCCTGTTTAACCAAGGAGCCAATTATGAACACTTTAACCCTGAGAAAACTGAGTGCGCCTATTACTTGAGTCACAGAACTGCTATAGCATGTCATGGCATTGTACTCAGATCTAATATCTTTTTGTTATTATTCTGCTGCAGAGACCTGCTGAAGGGCCTCTTGGATCCAAGCAGGACTTGAGAAGCTTTCAATTAATATTGGAATATATAAAGGCGCTGCCAGTAAGTACTGCTACATTTAGCTGGTACTTTGTTACCTTCAGTTTATTATCAATTTTACAACCGTGGGAAGTGGCTGTTCACCCAGCGGGTACTTTTGTTACTTAACCATATGTCTGCATTTCCTCATTTCAAGCATATTATATGAAATGTCACACTCAAGGAATTTTAGTTTGCAGATTAAAGGGTTTTAGTTTGAATATTCACTCTTCTTTCACTTTGCTTTGTGCACCGCTCCTTCTCTGACTGCTTTCTTCTTACTTTTGGTTCACTCGCACCCTTAACAACAGAGATCTCTTAGAAATTGTACACATTCTATTCCTTGCCATTACTTAGGGTTGATCCGATATTCTATTCCTTGCCATTACTTAGGGTTGATCCGATCTCAATCCATTTGATATGACTACCATGTGATGTAAATCAAATAAAAGTCAGGTAAGTCTTAAATTCTGATTTTTATTTAAGAGAAGGAGATGAAGAAATTTGATTAATATGAACAGTGAAATGTAGAGAAATGATGAAGAGAAATGAGTAAAAGCTTATACCTTACCGTTATCCAGGATCGTTTGGTGGAACCCGAGGCTTGAAGTGAGCCAATGAAGGCTTGAAAAGCTAGTATAGGATGATGATAGTTTAGAGAAGTGTTGTTATGGGGGGTAGTGATAGTCTAGGAGTGGGGTTACTAGCCAAAACTTTCAGTAGTCCCTACACAAGGATGAACCTAATATTTATAGGGAAGAAGGGTTGACTACCTTTAAGAGGGGGGAGGGCATTAAAGGAAGGGAGTAAGTCATGGGGTGAAGATTTAGGACGTGTTTGTTTTGGGCTTGGGAGAGTCAACAAGGATGAACCTAGACATGGCTTTTTGAGACCAAAATTAGTCATGGGACGTGACCAATTCATATAGGGTTGGTCCAAAGAGTGAAATGACAGAAATGACTTTGAGTGAGAAGCCATCAGTTGGGAGCCTTATGGCTCCTAGCTACACTTTTCAAAATTTTGACTTTGAACCCCCTTCCATTACCTCCGTTACTCCTGTTAGTTCTAAATTCATCGTATTGAACCAGAACTAAGACGGAATGTAATCGAATCCTAACAATTGATAAAAAGAGGGGAAATCATTACATGGGTGTATAAAGGGGGTCCCAGAATGGGGCGTCTACAGATATGCTCCCACGATGATCCGACTTAAGGTATTACCGGGTAATCTACTCTAAGCGTAACGGTCGGTCCCGGGTCCTTAGAACCGCGGGATGCAAGTTAAGCCTTAACTGCTCAGCTGCCGAAATCAGTCTTCTCAGTCTAGAAGGCTCGCAACATCGGGCCAGTTTTGGGAATCTCGAGGGTTAGAAGTTTGGTGGTTAAGAGAGCAAGTCACGCATGCATAACCGGATTAGTAAGGAGCGAAACAATTGATTTTACTTAGTGATGGCAATGGGACAAGATGGGACAGGAATTACCTTTCCCATTCCCACCCTATTATTATTTTTTTCATTCCCATTCCCGTCTCATTCCAGTGTCAGGAAATTAAAGAGAATCGTATTTCCTTCCTGTTACAGTTTTTTCATTCCCATTCTATCCCCCTTGACCCTATTCCCAATTACTTAAACAAAATCCTTAGAGTGAAGATGGAAGATATAATAATTTTTCCTAATATATAACTAACGGGTGCTTTAATTTATTGAATTCCTGTTCCACGCCAAACTAAGTTAGCAATAAAAAATATAATGTAACATAATATGTCAACTATTTCTTAGATAAAATAATTTATTACAAATTCAAAAATCAAAATTATCATTAAAATAGTTGTCATTACAACCATAAGCCTTACAAAATTAATATTCTCTTGATCTATTCACAGCAGTGTTCTAAAACGTGCCGCCTAGGACCGCCTAGCCGCCGCCTAGGCGTTAGGCACGGGCACCACACCGCAATTAACGCCAAATCGGACAAAAAGTCGTCGGAAAAGATAAACGTCGACGAGAAGAGAAGATCGAACTTTGAAGAGCTAACACTTTGATTCCTTTGAAGCGAAGCAAGACGAGCACCGAGCACGTCGAGATCCCCTCGATCCCGCCGGTGAAGAGGAGAAAGAGAGAGTGAGAGTAGAGGGAGAGTGAGAGCGAGAGAGCGAGAAAGTGAAAGAGAGGCGGGTAGGCCGGCCCTCGAGATCGGAGATCCCCTCGATTCCGTCGTCGTGTCGTCTCATTGTCTGTGAGACTAAGAGTGAGAGGCGGCGTGAATTTGTGGAGAGAGGCGTGTGCTGACTGTTGAGCATTTAGTTTTAGGGTTAATAGTTAATACTTTTCAAAATTACAATCTCCCCCCTCAATTTAATAAAGTATTTCCTCTCTCCCTCAAGTTAATAATGTATTTCCCCTTCCCCTCAAGTTATAAAGTATTTTTCCTCCCCCTCAAGTTATTAAAGTATTCCCCTTCTCCGCTCCACTTTGAAATGATAGTAAATTTGATTTTAATTTTTTACTTTACACTTTTAATCTTGTAATTTTTAACCCATGGTGTAATTATGTCTCGATTTCTAGGCCCCGCCTAGGCCCCGACTAATCCCCGACTAGCGATTTTTAGAACATTGATCGACAGTCAACAATGACCTATCTCCAAAAAGTCTATTAGTGTACATATGTATGTATATATATGTATACATACATATATATACATATATACATACATATACATATATATATATATACATACATATACATATATATATATATATACATACATATACATATATATATATATATATACATACATATACATATATATATATATATACATATATGTATGTATGTATGTATGGATGGGTCATAAATGGGATAGGGAATGCCATTCCCATTCCCGCTGGGAAATAGAAATGGTTTCCATTCCCACCCCATTCCCGCCATATTAGGGATGGGATGGGATGGGTTTCCTATGTACCTTGCCCGTTCCCATCACTAATTTTACTTCTCGCTTGTGGGACACTTGTCCTATGATCCTTTAGGGGTCATTAGGATAATAACATCTTTCAAGTAATTTTGGAACATTCCCTTGCTAGATGCCATTGCTCACTATAATAAGGGGCCCTTGCCTCATTTCAAAACATACAAGCTTTAGAAGCTAAGACTTGAGTAGTTTTTTTGGAGAGAGTTTCTCGAGTAAATCTCTCTCATTTGCTTTTGCTCTCCTCTTCTACTTAATCAGCCTGGACTAACCTTTACCTCTCAAGGTTCTTTGCTTATAAAGTATCACACATCACGCATATCTCTTCCCTCTTGATTCTACTAGCAATATTAACAAATCTGACTACCATTCTATAGTTTGTAAACACAGCCTTTGGTTTATTTTCTGAGTATTTTTATGGTAACCTTTAACAAGAAACATTAATGTTTATGTCGTTCATATTTAGTCTTAAATAAATTTGTACAATGTTCTGTTGCAGACCGGGCAGGAAACGGACTTTGTCTTAGTGTCATGTACAGGAGCAGGGATAGAACCTACCAGAAGGGAGCAGGTTCTCAGAGCCAAGAAGGTTAGATATTTCTTCAGTTTTTCTTTTTCCCTTTTTTGTTTTGTTTTGTGTGCATTACAACTGACTCGGTGTTACTGAGATTTGTGTAGGCGGGGGAAGATTCCTTGAGAAGATCAGGCCTTGGGTACACAATAATTCGCCCTGGTCCTTTAATGGTAACTTAAATGCAAAAGTCAGTTGTTAAAGAGACTGCGCTGGTTTTTTGTTTTTTTTCCTTAGTTTGGGGGCTTTTAGGGTGTCTTATAAACTTCACTTTTACCTATATCAAGATATGTTGCAAAATTGAAGGATCTGGAAACTCCATCATAATCGTCCCACTGCAATAATTAGAGGCATTTCTGAAAATTGGTTTTTTCAGGACGAACCTGGTGGGCAACGGGCTCTCATTTTTGACCAAGGAAACAGAATATCTCAGGTGAGTATAGTAATATCTTCTCTTTGTTAAATAGTTTATGTTTGAGCATACTACCCAAGCTTAGCAGCCAACAAACAATGCAGGGAATCAGCTGTGCCGATGTGGCTGATATCTGTGTGAAGGCATTGCATGATTCAACGGCTAGGAACAAGAGCTTCGATGTGGGTAACATTGTATTGCTTGAAGGCCACATTGATTGCAAGACACTAACTTTTAATTTGGGCAGGTGTGTTATGAATATGTGGCTGAACCAGGGAAAGAGCTGTATGAGCTGGTAAATAACATCCATCAATGATTCTCACATGTTTAGAACAACATAGATGATTCTTTTCTCTCACTCCATGTTTTTGATATGTGCTTGTCAGTGTTCTTCTGTTTGATGATTATATTTATCGCTTTTTAACTTTATTTTTCCTAAAAAATTCAAGCAGTCCACGATCTTTTATTCTTTGGTTGTTGATTATGACTGCATATCTATCTCTTCCTACTCTTTTCAGGTAGCACACTTACCAGACAAAGCTAATAACTATCTTACACCAGCACTCTCAGTTTTAGAGAAGAACACTTGATATATTCAGACTATTGTTTAATACGAGATCCGTCAAAGAGTTAAACACTAGGTAGATATATATTCTTCACCCCTATGTTGCAGCTTCCTTTTTTTTGTTTTTGTTTTTGTTTTTGTTTTTTCAAGCTGAGTCATATGATTAAACTATATCGCCTTTACTTCAACTCAATGTTTATGTTCTATCCTGAAAATTTTATAGGTGGATGCTGGGATTGTCTGCTGAATGTGTATTACACGCGGCAAGATGTGTTCATAAATGCTGTACAAAGGTGGCTTAGTCGAAGATGATTAAAGATCCTGAATCAAAGCTGAGTAACAGTGCGGAACGATCTTATGGTTGCAATTTATGTGAGAATCCAATTTTTTCTGAAGGAGTATCAACTACATGTACATATAACAGGTGGATTGGAATTCATTGAAGTACAGTGAATATTATAGCTTTGTATTAGATGGACCTGAAGTAACATAATGAAAGAAAGGGTATCCCACTTGTAAGATTATAGATGAATAATTCTCTCAACAATTATGTGGGAACTCAATAGAACAACAATTTTTGTGTATTTGAAAAAAAGATCTCTGCCATATCAAATTTCTGTTAAGTTGGTATTAATTATTTGGATCTGACTTGGAAGAGTAACACCAGAAATTAGCATCTGCTACTTTTCTAGCTTATACGTTTATGCCACTACTAATTTGTAATATAACTTTCGAAAGTTTAACATTCTAGTTTCAAGTTATACGTTTATATTGTAGAAATTAACAATATTCGTGAATAATGACATAGCTTTTCCATTGATAGGAGTACATATTTATAAGGTTGCAATACTTGGGTTACAAGTTAACCTAGAAGAGTTACAATACAATAACGACTAGGAGAAGAGTTACAATACAATAATAACTAGAAAACCTAACTAATAGGGGGAGAATATACCAAATATAATCACAATTGAATACAAAGATATGGAGGAGATATTATTCTCTTATATGCCCCCGTAAGTTGGATCTCCGGGAGGACAAACCAATCTTGAGTAGAAGATGTTGAAATCGTACGCGAGGAAGCGGCTTTGTGAGGGCAGCTTGTCTGCCGAGGAGACGTGAGATACCCGTAAGATACCGTCTTGGACTTGTTGAGGGATAAAATGATAGTCAAGAGCAACATGTTTCATGCGAGAGTGAAACATTGGGTTGGAGCAGAGATTAGTAGGGCTGACATTATCACAATAGATGATTGGTTGGCGCGAGGAGATGACGTTGAGCTTACCGAGAAGAGAGGTGACTCAGCAGACCTCAGCAAATGTTGCTACAACAGCTCGGTACTCGGCTTCTGTTGAGGAGCGAGCAATTGTATGCTACTTTTTCGAGCTCCAGGAGATGGGGTTCCGACCAAGATACACTATGTAAGTACTTGTGGAGGTAAAATCATCTTTGTTACCCGCCCAGTCGGCATCGGTGAACGCATGGAGGTCGAGAGGCAACTGGCGATGGAGAAAGATGTCATGATCAATGGTGCCACTAAGATACGAAGCAGGCGCTTGGTGGTGAGCCAATGATCCGAGGTGGGCCTATGCATAAACTGAGAGAGCTTGTTGACAACATAGGAAATGTTCGGGCGAGTGAGAGAGAGATACGACTGAAGACTCCTGACCACCACTCGAAACTCAATGGGTCAGTCAGGGCCGTGCCCGACTGAAATGTGAGAACTGGAGAGGTCGCGAGGGGTGTTGCCACAGTGCAAGCAAGCAGGTCGGCTATGTATCCTCGTTGGGAGAAGAGAAGCCCAGTAGACCGAGGAACCACTTCCACATCGAGGAAGTAATGAAGGTTGCCGAGGTCTTTGAGCGAGAACCGAGCAGCGAGGACAGTGATGAAGTCCTGCACTGCCTTGGTATTGTTGCCGGTGATGATGATCAACATAGTCGAGCAATAGAAGGGTGATGCCGGCCTCGTTGAAGATGAATAAGGAGGTATCGGCCACTGAGTTCATGAAATGAGCAACGAGGAGGAACTGACGAAGTTCATTGTACCATGCTCGGGGTGCCTGCTTGAGACCATATATAGCCTTTCGTAGTCAACACACATATTGCGGGTGATCAGTGTCGACGAAGCCCTGAGGTTGAGTCATAAAGACTTCCTCGGTGAGGGTTCCTTGTAAGAAGGCATTGTTGACATCGAGCTGATGAAGATCTCATCCCCGGCTTATCGCAAGAGAGAGGATGAGGTGAACCGTGGTGGGTTTGACTACCGGGCTGAAGGTCTCATGGTAGTCAACTCCTGGTCGTTGATGGAATCCTTTGGTGACCAAGCAAGCTTTGTACGTGTCAATTTTTCCATCAGCAGATCGTTTAATTCGAAAAATCCATTTGCAGCGAACAATATTAGGGACCCCTATGGGAGGTACGAGTTCCCAAGTACCATTTTTAGGAGGGCATCATATTCCTCAAACATGGCCTGTCGCCATCAGCTGTCTTTGGGGGCCTGAGTTACATGTTAGTTCAAGGTCGGTGGTTAATTAGGCTGAGAGGCAGAGTTTATTTATGGGTTTGTGGATGTTGTTTCGGGAGTAGGTAATAATAGGTGAGGTGCAAGCAGCGGCTTGGGGTATAGGCTGATGAGGAAGGTCGGTGTTAGGGGGGTCAACCTGCAAGGACTCTGCAAGGTCAGGGTTAGCTGTGTCGGGCGCCGAGGTTGGTTGAGGCGACGTCGCGAGAGGAGCATCAATCAGGTCGCTGCGAGGACTATCTGTCGATGGTGTGTCTGAAGCCGCGAGGATATCATGAAGTGGTAACCAGGTCGTGCGGGTTGACTCGTCAGGTCGAGGAAGACCCAGCTCGATTTGAGTCATGGGAAACTTTGACTCGACAAACGAACATGGCGGGAGACGAAGAGCTTTGCGTTGGTCGGGTCATAACATATATATGCACTCTAGGTTAGGGAGTAACCGAGGAAGACACAGGAGTCGAGCGAGGATCGAGTTTGTGAGTGGTGTATGGTCGCAGCAGGATAACAGAGACATCCAAATACTTAAAGTTTTAAGTAGTTGGGGGCAGACCCGAAGAATTTGTGGTAGGGAGAGAGCATCTGGAGTGTGGGAGTGAGAAGTCGATTTATGAGATAGGTGGCTGTGAGGAAGGCATACGACCAAAATATGAGAGAGACTTTGGACAATAGAGATAAACCTATTTTGACAATGTGTCGATGTCGGTGTTCAGAGAAGCCATTGTGCTTGGATGTGGGGGGGGGGCACGAGGTGAGGTGCGAGATGCCATTGGTGGTGAGGTATGTGGCTAGGCCAGTGGATTTGGCGAGACCAGTATATTCGCCACCATTGTCAGAGTAAAAGGTGACTATCTTGTGTTTGAAGTGGTTTTCGACCAGGGCTTGGAAGGGAGGAAAGATGGATGCAACATCAAATTTCCTTTTGAGAGAATAGAGTCAGATGTAATGCGTGTAATGATCGACGAAGATCACATAGTATTTGAAGCCATCAAATGAGTGAATAGGTGAGGTCCATACATCAGAAAAATAATTTAAAGGGGGTGGGTGGACACAATAGTGGATAAAGTAAAAGGAAGTTTGTGACTTTTATTGATTAAAAACGTATTACAAAAAACTCGAGAATGCTTGAGAGCAAAACTAGATTCGATATGACTTTGGATTTGGGTAAAGGGATGACCAAGTCGATGATGCCAGTCAGGAGTGGACTCTCTTGAACTCGCAAAGGCAGTAGGGTGACACGGTGGGATTGAGCTCGGCCATTCATACACACCATCCTTAGATTGTCCTTCCAGCAGCGAGGTTCCTGTCTGTAGATCCTTCACACGAAAAGAAGTGGCTAATAATTTAATAGATGCATTATTAGATGTGGGAATTGAGAGATAGAAATGAAGTTTCTTTACATACTAGGTACAAACAGAACATTATGTAATTAAAAGGTGTGAAAGGGTGTGTGGAGAGAGGTAGAACCAAGCATTGTGTAACCTAGTGCCATCACCAATAACCATGTCGTTAGGGCCCGAGTACGGAGTGTAGAGAGAGAAATTGCCGAGGTCAGTAGTGATATGGTAGGAAGCACCACTGTCAAGGAGCCAGCTCGGAGTTGTGTTGCCCGAGGTTATGGTTATGTTTGCTCGCGGTTGCCATTTGTTGGCCACAGGCAAGGAGTGAGGTGAGCTGGATGATGAGGCCGGAACAAGCTGAAAGCTGGGGCATTGAGCGACCGTGTGACCTTGTTGACGGCAGCCTTGACATTTGCCAAGGTAAGGTTGCTGTTAATGAGGACCATTGTTGCCCGTCTGTGGATGTCGATGAGGCTGGGTGGGCTGCTGGTGGTGAGGATACTGAGGCTGAGGAGACCATGTTGCCTGGTCGTCACGGTATTAGCCGTGGCAGTGTGGAGAATGAAGGCGAGGTGGGATTGCTTCAGCACTAGCTCGCAGTTGATGAGTTTCTCATGAAGTTCATCAAAGGGGATATGAGTGTCCCGTCCTTTAATTGCATCAGCGACATGTCGATAATCATCATCCAGGCCGCCGAACATTGTTTCTATGAGGTCCTCATGGTCGAGGAGTTTACCGAGGGCAGTGAGCTCATCGAATTTGCTTTTGATGAACTGCATGTACTTGGAGATCGACTGGAAACCTTTTGTAGCTCGCTTAAGCTGGTCCTTGATTTGTTTGATATGCCCGCGGGTAGGGCTAGCATATGTGTTGGCTAGTATGACCCAAGTCTCCCGAGCTGTAGCCACTTGCTGAATAAGCGAAACTAGGGTTGTGGAGAGGAAGTCGACAAGGGCGCCAAACAAAAGTTTATTTAGTCAGATCTATGGTTGATAGGCTGGGTTGGGTGCTTGGGCGTCATTGACTATGACGGTGGCTGGCGGACAAACAGCGGTGTCATCTACAAATTTGTAGAGATCATAGCCAATGAGTGTGGATTCAACCTGAAGTTTCCAGGCGAGATAGGTGGTGGGGGGTGAGTTTGGTGATGTTGTGGTTGGAGATGTTGATGAGTTGATAGGTTTTGGTGGAGTCGGTGGGGTCTTAGATGGTAATTGTGCTTGAAGCCATTAATGCCGAGCAGTGATGGCCGATGTAAAGGGGAGGAATAAGGAAGGGAGCGGTGGTGTAGGGTTGCGGAAGTTTGGTGATTTTAGGGTTTGTGGAATCAAGGCTCTGATACCATGTAGAAATTAACAATATTCGTGAATAATGATATAGCCTTTCTATTAATAGGAGTATATATTTATAGGGTTACAATGCTTGGGTTACAAGTTAACCTAGAAGAGTTACAATACAATAAGGACTAGAAGAAGAGTTACAATACAATAATAACTAAGAGACCTAACTAATAGGGGGAGAATATACTAAATATAATCACAATTGAATAAGATATGGAGAAGATATTATTTTCTTATATATACCACTACTAATTTGATTTTTTTTTCTTAAAGAAAGCCTTTAAATGGGCGAGGGTATAGTTGTTAACAAAAAACATTTCCAAGGAATGACCTTGGAGGGATTTTAGAATCCCAGCCAAACGTACCCATGTAATTGGTCAACGGGAATCGGGCATTCTATTCTTGCTCAATCTGCAAACCAAAAGACACATTAGTTTCTTAAGCCGTACTTTTATATCACCTTTATCATACCAATTCTTTAACATTCAGTTTTGATTATATAAACAAAGTTTTGGCATTTAAGAGTACATCTTTCTTTTTGAGATTCCCAAATGCACATAGGAATGATGGAATGTGCCCATATCAATATATCATATACTGTCTCGAAATTATATTAAAAGTTTACTATTCTATTCTGAATATTTTGTTATTTCAAAAATTATGTTTTCAATCTCCATAACCTTTTTCGACTATCCTTTTATATGTGAGATAAATATCTTGTGTATGTTTAAATATTTTTGTAACTATAACAAATTCCAAGTATAGTATAGCCTTTAATTACTAAAATTTTTAAATGTAGACATTTTGAACAGAACTAAAGATTATACTCGTATATTTATAGCAAGACGAACCCAATTTCCTTAAAACTATAAATTTGTAAGCAATGTCATGTGCAACCTTGAGCTCCAAACCTTAACCTTATTTTCTTATAATTTTGAATTTTAAAACTTGATCACGCAAAAAAGGTATTGGTGACCACGTCTGATCCACGTGTGTAGTTTAGTAGAATTTCGGCTGATGTTGCTGGAATTGCTCTAGAAGAAAGAAGATATAAATGCCCTGTTGATCACGCAAAAAAGGTTGAAGGTGACCACGTCTGATCCTCCCATGTAGTCTAGTAGGATTTCGACTTGCGTTGCAGGGATTGCCCTTGAAGTATAAGTAGTTTGAAACCTGTGATCAACAGAAAACACCGTAAAGGGGGGCTGGGTTGTCCCAGCGATAATCCTCAGGTGTGAGAATTAGCAATACTTCGGAGGAGATGTAAAGCTAAGAAAGTATATTGTAAGCAAGTAATTTGCATGTACCTTACGATGCCTGTGAGGGTGCTTATTTATAAAGAGATAACTCATAATCCTAGTTATTTTCGGAATGGGAGAGATATGATCAATTCCCATGTCTTTTGAATTACGTTACCTTGTCTGCTTAGGACTGACGTATATAGAGTTGTAGTAGGACTCTTCCCAGACTGAGAGTTATTTCCTTGGAGGACTCTGTTTTTACCGAGCTGAGAGGGTTTACGTCGAGGTTGGTCTGGTATGTGTCCAGGTCGCTCGATGTTGATGTGATCGGCCTGGTAAATCTCTAGGTTGTACTGTACGTCCCCGAGGTTAGCGTACTGAGAGAGTATATCTGGTGATGCCTGCGATGTGACAATACCTTGCCAGGTCGTCATACCGATGTGGGCGTATGCCACCTCGGCGTTAGTCTAGCTGGCGCCTCAGATGCTGCGGTGTCTGCCATGTGTCCAGCTGAGGGCTGAGGCCGTTCAGTAACCCCTACTTCTTAAGGAGAGAATTTATCCTCGAGGTGTGAAGTAAATGTGCATGTTGTCGAGCTGAACTGTTTTACGCGAGGTCGCATGATCTTTAGTTCGACTTTTGACTGTTGTACTTTCTTTGGGAAGCGTGCGCATTTATTTGATGCGAAGTCCAGAGATGTTAGACGGCGCATTTTTTAATTTTTAAATTTTGGCGGTTCACTTTTTCAAGCTAAAACGTCGTCATTCTGAGATCTGCGTGTTTTCATGTGGGTCGACCCGGCTTCTTCGGGTTCCCTATATAAATGCGAACTCCACTGTTCATTTTCACTTTTTCCAGAAATCTCCTAAATCTTCCGACGATGAGGTAATTTTCGGCGAGTTTTCTGTCTTTCAAAAGCCCTGATTCAAGCCTTCTCTTCGTATTTCTTTGCCTCCGTGAGCTTTTAGGTTAGTTTCCTTTGAACTTTGCTCCATTTCTTTCCATTTTGTGGCCTTTTTCAAGTTATTTGTCTGTTTCATTCCGCTTTCCGGTGATCGGCCGATTTCTGGATAGGGTTCCGGTGAGTTTAAATTTTTAGGGTTCTGGTGAGTTTTGTCCGTCTTGAGTTTATCGTCCAGGTCAATCTATCCAGGTCACTTGTCCAGGTTGTAGTGTCTTCTATTCCCAACCATTCTTCCTGCGAGCTCTTCTTCCTCGTGTTCTCTTTCTGTGAACATGAGGATCAAGCGTGCCAACGAAGGTCCCATGTTTGCCAGGTCGCAAAAGGGTCATGCCATTTATAAGACCGAGGATGGCGACTGAAAAGTCATTTTGCCAAACGAGGCTAAGGATCTGCGTACCACTTGGGGTGCCAACTTGGATGGCCTAGTAGTCCCCCCTGATGATCCCTATCGGGTTGCGAACATCCCCTTTGGGACCTCGATGAGAATTATCGAGAAGTACGACGTGGCTATGTCTAGCATGTTGTATCTGTACTTTGACGAGCACCGGGTAGCTAGTAGGGCAGCGGGGCCTTTGAGAGTTGCCACCTCGGTCTCTTCCTCTTTATACCTGGATGTTAGTCATGCGCTGCGAGCTCCACAGAGCAAGAAGAGGAAATCTAAAGCTGATGTTGATGTTGGGGGTACCGCGAAGCGTGCTTTCCGAGACTGGAGGAATAAGATGACTATCGCCGACCTGAACAGCTGGCTGTCGAAGTATCCCTGCAACTTCAAGGACCATCGTGGGCATGTTCCTGATCCCGAGCTTGGTCTGGCTGATCTGCGGGCTTCAATGGGTCGAGTTGGCTTTTACTTGAGCTTCTTCGAGCTGGGGCTTCGCTTTCCCTTAGATCCCTTTATTTGTGAATTTCTTGATGTCACCTCTACCGTCCCCCTCGATCTTACCTGGAATGCCATGCGAGTTCTTATTTGTTTTATTGCCAGCACACGTGTGCTAGATTTTGAGCCGACCTTGACCCTTTTTTTGCCATTTTTTCCATCTTGATCGAAACAACAATCGTCTTCATGTCAAGAGCCAAAATTACCCCGTGAAGTTATTTTCTGATCCCCCTAGGAAGGTTTCGGGCTGGGTTGACAAGGTCATCATGATCGAGAGTCGACTTGGGTGGAACTTCGTTGTGCCAACCGAGGAGCCTTTCACTTTGGTTCATCATGCCGAACTGGACGAGTATGACAGGTCGGCTAAGCAGGCGTTAAAGGCCCCCTTTGGTGTGTGGGATAATTTTCAGGTTCGGTGCTATGACTAAAGAGTATTCTCCAAGACGAGAACTTGTTAGTCGTCACCGGGTTGTCCCCTCTGAAGGTTAATGGCATCGAACCGATGTGCACCTTTCCACCTTTTGAGAGCTTTCCGGGGTGGTTGCTTCATAAGGACCTTGTGTTTAACCAGCATTGTCCGAACTGTCGGAGGAATCCAGAGTAGGGTTGCTTCCAGAGTTAAATCTTTCAATGTATTTGCTTCAAACTTCTTCCCTTTTTATTCATGCATATATTTTACGAATGTCTGACCTTTCTTTGTTTTTGTAGAGATGGAGGATGTAGATGTTATGAGGAGGAGCTCGAGTAGGCGGGCTCAGGCCAAGTCCGACCGTTTTGAGCAATTGGGGCGCGCTCGCATTGCTGCAACCTTGGCGGGGACCGCCGAGGTTCTCCCCACTGTAATACTGCCCATTGATAAGGGAAAGGAGAAAGAGTCGGGCTCAAAGGTTTCTGCCAAACTGTCACGACCCGACCCAAGATCCTATATGGTATCTCGTTCGGTTCGTGAGACGGGACACAAAATGCACAATTTCAAAATCACTTTTCATGCATAAAACCCTGTAATGCAAGTGTATGTTCATTTTAAAACCAAAACAACATGTCACGGCATACAAAGGCCGGAAACGATCACATAATATAACCAACAACCCACGAGCTAAGAGGCTCGGGACCAAACATGTAATATCATCAGAGTGCGCGGAATAATAAAAGTGAGTAACGTTTACAAAAGCCTGACATCCATGTCGGCATCTACAAAAGAATATGAATAAACCACATGTACGGGACTACTACCCAACTTTACAATGTTTACTTAACATATGTACCCTCGGCCTCACCAAAAGAAAATACCAGGCTCAAGGAGCACTACCAAAAGAATGACTGACGATGACACCGGGCGGCGACCGATCACTGGGGGTTTCTCGCAGGCTCGGGATCTAAGGAAAACAATAAACAATGGACGGGGTGAGTTATAAAACTCAATAAGCTACTAATGCAACAATATGGCATGCGAGATGCAAGCAGTAATAAGAATTGCATATAACATGGTTAGCATAACATGACCGTTCCAAATCAACATCATATCAAATAACTCATCACACTAAGCACATAGCATGCAACTCACATAGGTGCGATATATAACACATACAAAAGGATACCGTCGAGGTACACCTCCGACAAACCAACTTCCAACCAACCAACCAATAATACCAAATGGAGAAACCGTTGATGTCGTACCCAATCATCGAACCCAATAACAAAACCAAGGTGAACCGTTTTCCGTATCCACGTCGACGTGAAGACTCGGTCCCCAACGACCCGAGAAACAATCACGGTATAGCTTACCAAGGTCGCATTTATTCCGTACAACACTTAGCGCTATAACCCGTACCGCGGCCAACGGTAGGGCGAGGCCCAGTGTATTGGCCTTCGGCTATTACGTAGCCCCGGCTCACGCAATAACCGAGCGTCAATACACCTCCAACAAATATGCCATGGACTTAAACAATGCTCAAGTAGATGTTTACTTGACACATTAACTAATCAACCAAATGTTCAAGTAATGTTTACTTAACATTAAATAAAAGCATTATACTCCAAAGTAGGGAGTATAACGACACCAACAATAACATGCTAATGTACACCAAATAATTCTAGTACACATAGCCATAAAATACCAACATCAAATTCAACACAATACCATTATACGTGTATCGCGTAACCAATTCCCCAACGGGTCTCTCGAGCATCCAAAGAGCTCACAAAACACACGCGTGGTCACATTAATTATCAAACCCTAACCGACTCCGTTAGAGTCATTTTAGGTTACTAATGATGACGAGTTACGAAAATGGTCTTACACTTTAATCCTAGCATATTATCGCCCAATATCGAATTTTCCAACATCATAGAACGATTAACAACATATTTCACAAGTCCAAAAATGGCATTCATGGCAAGAATCACAATCTCACTACTTTAACATGGAAACTTCGCGTATTAAAGGTCCAAGATGTCATATGAGACATAAAACATGAAGAAGAGGGGGTAGTAGCTTACCTCTCGTCGGAAAAAGTGAAGAAAACGAAAATCCAATCGGTAGGAAAGGTTCCTCTCGTCGAGGCCTTCGCAATGGTGTGGTCGGATCGTTGAGATTCCCTCACAAACTCACAATATCTCAATTTTCTCACTCTAAACTCCCTCTACTCTCTCTCTATGTTTTATGGCAAGAATGGGGAAGAAATGAGAGTGTTTAAACACTCCTAGAGACTTTAAGTGGCTGAAAAATGAGAGGGTTTTCGGTTGGGTGACGTGGCCAATTGAGGGCCATACATTTAAAATAAAACAAGGCTTCTCGCGTAAGACATTCAATCTGATACGCTTCGCACGGCCGTGCCAGACAAGCTGCACGGTCGTGCCAACCTCGCACGGCCGTGCCAACAAGGCTGCACGGTCATGCCAACCCTAAAATTCAAAGTCTGGGTTCTGGATAGCTTCGCACGGCCGTGCCAACAAGGCTGCACGGTCGTGCCAAGCTCAATTTGCGATATTAACTCACTGGAAGGCCTCGCACGGCCGTGCCAACCAGGCTGCACGGTCGTGCCAAGGCTGATCAGTCCAACACAATTTGTTTCTCCTCTTTTCCTAGGTTTGAACACACTTTGCTCGTAACGCATCCCACACACGATAAAATACAAGACTTTTAAGTAGCAATATAGTACACGAAACATATGAAATCATTTATGATAAAATGATGTAAATGATGATATGAGATATGAAAAATGTACATGAAATTGTATGTGATGAAATGATGCAAATGATGCGGGCGTTACACAAGCGCTCTAAGTCCACGTCGGCTTCTGCTCCGACAAAAAAGATGAGGATCGAGGAATCGATTGTGGCCGACGAACCTGGCGAGCCTGTTAAGGCTGACCTTCCTGCTGAGCTCGATGTTTCTAGGCGAGCTTCTCCCATCGGGAGCATACATAGCTTAACTAGCCCCTCTCCCGAGGTGTATTCTATTCCCAGCTCGGCTACTCCTCCACGAGCTGAGCCAGTCTTGAGTCTAGGTGCCCAGTCCCTCGAATTGGGCAAAAAGGTTGTCCTTGACATTGCTGATGATGGACTGGGTAATTTCTTTGATGACTGCTGGCCTTCTCGCCTGACTGGTATCAAGGGTGTCGACCTTACCTGCGTAAAAGATGTTTTTACTCAGTCCCTCCTTTTTACTTATTTATTATTTTCTTGGCTCCCTCTTTCTGACTTGCTTTCCTTTTGCAGTTCACCACTGGCATCAAGTCATACGTTAACAGGTTGGCTCAGGCCCACAAGGATTGGCGGGAGTTCGTCGAGCGCATTGCTGAGCTCGAGAAAGAGAAGCGGGGGGCCGTCAGTAAGGTCGAGCTTGAGGGAGCCCTTGCTCGTATTGCCGGGTTCGAGACCGTTGTTGCCAAGGGCCAAAGTGATATAAAGCTATGTCAAGATCTGGCCACTAGCAAGGTTGATGAGGTGAACGGGTCACCGGGGAGGCTAGCCAACTGAGGAGGGAGCTTACTACGGCTGTTGCCGAAAAAGTCCGGCTTCGTGCTGACCTGAAGTCTACTTAGGGTGATGCTCTGACTGCTCAGGGGGAGCTTACCAAGTCGAGGTTACATTTTAAAAGTAAGGTCGGCGAGTTGGAGAGGCAACTGGCGGAAGCGAGGAAGATGCTGAGCCCGGACGCCATTATTGCTGAGTTTAAGAAGACCTCATCTTATATGGACGAGATTCTTTCTTACTATGATAAGGGTAAGGCTTAGATTTTGCGTGTTGCGGCTGCCTGTAGTGTTTCCTTGAGGGACCTGGTGAGGTGGGGGAGCGCCAAACTCAAGGGTGACCTGGCTCGACGGGGGCATGAGCTCGTGTCATATCAGCCCGAGGAGCTTGAACTTATCGGAAGAAAAGATACTGAATCAGGTCGTGAGCCCTGGGTTCCTCCTCCTTCCTTTGGTATTAATGTCCTCTACTTGCTTGATGCCTTAGCTGATGACGACGAGGTGGATTTTGACGGGGACTTCAAGTTAGGGGGAATTTGAAGGTGCCAAGTCCAATCAAGATAAGCACGCTCGCTCCGTTTATGAGGCTGAGAGTCGAGTTGACCTATAGTCCCCGCTGCGTCGGGTTGAATCTGGCCAATGTGCCTTGTATTTAAGCAATGTTTTGTTTTATATTTTTGGCCCGTCCGAGCTTGTAAATAATTAAATTTATATATATATATATATATAAATATATATATAAATATAAATATATATAAATATAAATATATATAAATATATATATATAAATATAAATATATATAAATATATATATATATATATAACATGAGTTATTTTCTGATTTGCTCAATCTATGCTTTTTATTTTACTTAGTGTCTTTGCACAATAGTATTTTTTGTTTTTACGATCTTCTTCATCGTGGTGAAGAGTAGGTCGTAGGTTGACCTCGACATGGTCGAGGTGCCTTTGTACTTACGATCTTCTTCATCGTGGTGAAGAGTAGGTTGTGGGTTGATCTCGACGTGGTCGAGGTGTCGTTGTACTTACGATCTTTTTTAACATGGTAAAGAGCAGGTCGTAAGTTGACCTCGGCGTGGCGAGGTGCCTTTTTATTTTTACGATCTTCTTCAACATGGCGAAGAGCAGGTCGTAACTTGACCTCAGCGTGGCGAGGTGCCTTTTTATTTTTACGATCTTCTTCAACATGGTGAAGAGCAGGTCGTAACTTGACCTCGGCGTGGCGAGGTGCCTTTTACTCGCTGTGAGTAACATTCGAGCGGTGAGGATGAGTGCAGGAAGGCGCGGGGTATTACTCAGCCGCGAGTAACACTCGAGTGGTAAGGATAAGCGCAAGAAGGCGCGGGGTACTACTTAACCGCGAGTAACACTTGAGCGGTGAGGACCAAATATACTCAGCCGCGAGTAACGCTCGAGCGGGGAGGATAATCGCAGGAAGGCGTGGGGTACTACTCAACCGCGAGTAACACTCGAGCAGTGAGGACCAAATCTACTCAGCCGCGAATAACTCTCAAGCGGGGAGGATAAGTGCTGGAAGGCACAGGGTGTGCTCGAGCATGAGCATAATATGAAACTCGGCAGGAGCATGATATGAAGCTCAAGCCGAGCGTGACTGAGGTGCTCAGGAAGGAGTATAGCGATCCAGGCGCGAGCGTAATGAGATGCTCAAGTGAAATCATGAAACCACCCTCGGGGAGGAGTGCAATATGAATCAAGTGCACGGGCATGAAAAGTAGTGTGCATCGGCCCTGTGCCTGCCGATCCTCAAGATAATGGACTCTATTATCGGCCCTGGACTTGCGGATAGTGGCCCTGTACCAATATGTAGCAGTACAAATATGTAGCAGTAGTAGTACTAGTAGTAGTCCCCCACTTCTTGAGCGAGAAGGAGTAGTTTTGAGGTCGAGAAGTAATATATATAGCCTTTGCTTCAATCGTAGCCCCCCAGTAACGGGCTTTCTGATCGAGCTTGTTGGTCTTGTATACTTCAGATTATGAGAGTAATAAATATGTTAATAGGTGCTTGGACCTCTTTGAAATGTGACCTCGACATGGCGGGGTTCCTTTTTGTGGAAGGCACTTCAGGCCTTTCAGAAGTAACCTTGGCTTGTAACGAGGTTCATCTAGTTGAGGAGCACAACGTGTTATTGCTCGTGGCCTTCGAGGCTCCATTAACTCGTATTTTGCATCTGAAAATTTCAAAGGCTTCATTGCAGATCAAAAGTTTTCTTTTATTGAAACGCATATTATGTATTTTTTCCTCGCATAGATAAAGTGATCATGCTCGTAGTTCATGTAAATGACAATGAATAACTGTAACTAATGCATAGGCAAAAGATCTTATTATTTTATATAAGTTGAGATCGTGTAAGCATTTGTGCGAGGATAGACATGATGGCGACACGTCGCGCTATTAAAAGATATGGTAAACTCACAAAAATGTGCAAATTCACGAAATTGAAGCATAGAGTAACATGTACACGTTATGCTAATATATTACTATAGGGCTAGCCATGTTATGTTGAGGTCGAGCTCTCGACAGTCAAGATAAAAATTGTATATTGAGTTCGCGTGCTTGACATGAGTGGGCATACAATATGTATTTATCATATTATGATTGCATTTACAAATAATTTTCATAAAATGATGTTGGCTTTCAACCGTCAATTTATTTTATTTTGTATTATATAGCTAGTCATGATGCGATATAATAGCTGTGATGCTTAAGCGATAATATCATGTTATCTCGCGCATTTTTAGGATAAAGTGTGTCGGTGGAACATCATAGTATCACAAGATATATGCTAAATTCATGATTTGTTGAATTCATTGAATTAAAACATGAAATAATGTGTGCATCTTATGCTAATATATTTTTCATGGGACTAAGCGTGGTAATCCGAGTTAATGACAAAACGCAAGACATTTACGAGCTTTATACGATCGAATTTAGAGTCGCATAGTGAGTTCATTTGAAGCATTGCCATGAATAGAGTTTAACTCGTTTCTATTCACAAAGTGAGTGCGTGATGTTGCAACTATTTGATATAATTGAGCAAATAAATAAACAGGCATATAACACTTTTTAATTTGACTAGCATGTCAAAATTTTCATAAATGGGTAAACCTGTGTCACATGGAATCAAATGCGTAAAAGAATATATTTTATAGCGAACGGATAAAAATAACGCGGTACTATCATTTAAGCTCGAGATTCTAATTTTAATCATGCATTTTTGTTCCTTTTATTAGCATAGCATGTCATTTATTAGTGATTTGCACTAATTTTAAGCAATTAATAAGCATATGAATTGCATATTTATCCTAAATTTAAGATTTAATGGCTAATTTTGTATTTCATATTTTTGCTATATAAAAAACATTGTAATGAAAGCAAAATATATAGAGATTGAGGGTAAAAAATGGAAGGAGAACACCTTAAAATATTGCACAGGGCCCATTTGTAACTTTCCAGAAAGAGGAGGCCCAGATAATAATTTTCTAGAAGTTGAAGGACCAGAGAGCAGACTTCCAAGAGCTGAGGGGCCTGATTGTCATTTTCAAAAGTTCAGGGGCCATTATACGATTACCCAAAATTAGAGGGACTTGATTGCAATTTCTAAATACATAAAAGGTCTGTCTACAATTTTTTAAATTTATAGGGACCTTTCTGTAATTCCAGAAGTTTAGGGGCATTTTTATAATTTTTAGAAGTTTATGGGCCTTTTTATAATTTTTAGAAGTTCAGGGACCTGCCAGCAATTACCAGACTCTTAATGGACACGTGGCGCGCGTGAGGCGCGTCAGATCCACTTCCCCGGCGCGTGGAAGAGCGGTGGTCAACCAGAAGCTTCAGTCGGCGCGTGGTGGTGCGTGTCAGCTCCGATGGCCTCGATTTTTTCGCGATTGTCTTCGTCTTTTCAAATCGCATCCAATAGTGCTATTTGTTTTCTGTTCCGACGCCGGACTGTTACACTTCTACCTCACCGATTTCTGCCGGCGTTTTTAGCCAAGTACCGCCGCCAGTGGTCTTTGGGTGGCGCGTGTGGGAGCGTGGCACCTCCGTTAGCCATGATATTTGTGCCGTTGTGTTCGTTTGGGTGAGACGAATCCAATGGCGGTGTTCGTTTTCAGCCCTGAGCTCTTCTTCTTTGACCCAGCTCGTACAGTCCATGGTTGCCGGCGACAAGCTGTTGTTCTTCAGAAGCAACTAACTTTGGCCTTGTTCTTGTAGTTGGTGCGCTGCCGTCTTTTTCTCCTTCCCTCTTCTCCAAGCTGTTGTTTTGAGATACAAATTTTTATTGTTGAAATCCTTCATGGCGTGCGTTCTTGTTTCGAGGTCCCAGCAACGGAACCAACTGATCACGCAAAAAAGGTTGAAAGTAACCACGTCTGATCCATGCGTGTAGTCTAGTAGGATTCCGACTTGCGTTGCAGGGATTGTCGTTGAAGTATAAGTAGTTTGAAACTTGTGATCAACAGAAAACACTGTAAAGGGGGGCTGGGTTGTCCCAGCGATAACCTTCAAGTGTGAGAATTAGCAATACTTCGGAGGAGATGTAAAGCTAAGAAAGTATATTGTAAGCAAGTAATTTGCATCTACCTTATGATGCCTGTGATGATGCTTATTTATAAGGAGATAACTCATAATCCTAGTTGTTTTCGAAATGGGAGAGATATGATCAATTCCCATGTCTTTCGGATTACGTTACCTTGTCTGCTTAGGACTGACGTATATAGAGTTGTAGTAGGACTCTTCCCAGGCTGAGAGTTGGTTCCTTGAAGGACGCTGTTTTTGTCGAGCTGAGAGGGGTTACGTCGAGGTCGGTCTAGTATGTGTCCAGGTCGCTCAATGTTGATGTGGTCGACCTGGTAAGTCTCTAGGTCGCACTGTAGGTCCCCGAGGTCAACGTACTGGGAGAGTATATCTGGTGATGCCTGCGACGTGACAATACCTTGTCAGGTCGTCATATCGATGTGGGCGTATGCTACCTCGGCGTTAGTCCAGTTGGCGCCTCAGATGCTGCGGTGTCTGCCACGTGTCCAGCTGAGGCCGTTCATCTGTGATCAACGGAAAACACCGTTAATGAGGTTGAGATGTCTTAGCAATAACCCTTTGGTGTAAGAATTAACAATATTTTAATGCTAGTATAACTTTTGGTATAATTTGCACGCGATAATGTGTTTGCTTAGGATTGTTTACGGAGGTAGAGTTGTCGTAGGATTCTACCCAGTTGGAGAGATGATTCCGTGTTGGACTCTGCTGGCCGAGCTGAACAAGTGGTTCCATGATCGGCAAATATAGGCAAGTTGACCAAATGGTTGGCCTAGGATATACCAGTGAATCCGGTAAGTAGTCCTCAAATGCTTGATGGCAACCTGAGGACTGTTGTCCCAGGTCGCCATCATCGAGCTCGCTGCCTTTTTGGAGATCCTCGGTGGCAGCCACCTGACTTGCCTTGTTAGAGTGTTAAGTGCCACGTGTGTAGGCCTTAGGTTGAGCTCGTTCAAAACTAAAACTGATTGGATATTGAATCTCATTGGTTTAAAGTGGATTTTTATTGCTGTTATCCCTACTCTGTGCAGGTTTATTGTTGTATGCCTCTAGACCCACGAATTGAGAGTTTTAACGGATATTTTAACTGATATTGGGCTAATTATGAAAAACCGTTCAAAGTTATGGGGTGAAATGAAATTTATGGCATCGCAAAATCAATTGAATTTGAATCGCGATAGAATATTCAATCAAGATATTGGGGGTAAGGGAAAGTGAGGAGACAATGCTACTATATGGGGCGACTTCAATGAATACGATATTTTCTCGGGAAAAGCAGCAACGGCAACTAGTTGTAGGCATCAAGGATGGCGTGAATAGACGGAAAAAGCCCACGGGCTCTGTCCTTGGAACCAGTACCATGCGTTTGGGAACAACCGGCGTGGTCTCAACTGCGGCAGCGGCAGTGATGTTGTTATCGGTATTCAACTCCTCCAATGCGGTTGAGGTCGAAATCCAGCATCAACAGCAAGAAGAGACACTTTCAAACATACCACAGATGCTGTCTGGCGAGTGCGTTTCGGCACAGGGACAGCAGCAGGATTGCAAAAAGGCGAGGATCCAAAGACCTAAGTCCAGGAAAGCAGAGTCTTGCACAATCAAGTGCGTTGGCACTTGCATCCGTGGCGGCGTTGGCTCTCCCGGTGAAGGGCCTCTTAACATCAGAAGGTATTTGTATTTTACTTCCTTATATCGCTATTATTTTTTAAAAAACAAAGTCACTTTTTTTTGGCAATTTGATTAAAATTAGACCAAAAAGTTATAAAAATTTACTAATCATTATGAAACTCTAAAATTTGCTATTGATAATATTCTTGGAAAAAGTATTAATGATAGAAATTTTGTTACCTAAACATAATAAATGTATGATAAATAGTGGTTTGTTATTGTCTTAGGTTGACTTTTAAATAAAGAAAGGGAAACATCTTTTGGGGAGGAATTGTCAAAAAAAAAAAGTTTTGATTATTATTTTTGTCCATTCAAAAATATTTGTCTACTTTTCAAAAGTAAAACAATTAATATTTTATTTTGTGGATTGATCCCCATTCATGTAATGGAACAAAGTCCTATGCCTTTCTTGGCCGCATATCCAGGATAGAATTCTGTTTCTTGTATATCACTAGAATACAAAATGAATTTAACAAAATTTCCCCTTGTAGATCTGTTTTGTTTGTTTAACCTCAATTACTAAGTGTGAAGTTTAAAAATCAATTTTATTCAAATTGGACAATGATATTTTTCTTACTATGCCCCTGCATTAATAACTTAGTCTTGTGACTCATCAATTAATTAGTAGTGATATGGATACAAATATTTTAACTAAATTTTTCATCCTAAGTTAGGTAGCAAGCATGTGACTAGGTTAGAGATGACATCACTTAACATGTAATATCACCCTTTTATCAATCACATGTTTATCACCTAGATTGCGATTAGAAATTTGGATACAAAACTTTGTATCCATAACATTTTCCATTATTGATTAACACCAAAAGTAGTTCACTGTGGTTTTTTGTGAGGCTAAGAGATCTCAATTGGGTTTCCTTCGCTTGGTTCTATTGTTTTTTCAAGCAGTGTCAGGGTTAAAGATTGACATCCATAAATGCGAGATAATCCCTGTGGGTTAGTGGAGAATTTGGAGAGCCTGACTTCCTTCTTCGAATGTAAGCCTTCGACATACTTGGGCCTTCCCTTAGGAGCTTCCTTCAAGAACGTGGCAATGTGGAATCCGGTTTTGGAAAGATTTGAAAGAAGACTAGTGGGTTGGAAGAAACAATATTTATCAAAAGGGGGAATGCTAACTTTGATTAAGAGTACGTTGGTTAATCTTCCGACTTACTTTATGTATTTGCTCATTATTCCAACCTCGATCTCGAAAAGGTGGAAAAACTAGTTAGAGATTTCCTTTGGGAAGGTAAAATCGATGATAAGAAGTATCATCTCGTCGATTGGAAAACGGTCTGCTCTAGTATAAAGGATGGAGGTTTGGGGATAAAAAACTTGAGGATTTTTCAATAGAGCGTTAATGGGGAAGTGGTTGTCGCGTTACTTAGTCGATAGTAAAGCCTTATAGAGAAAGGTGGTGGTGTGCAAATTTGGGGAGGGTTATTAGTGTTGGTTCCCTAAAGATATTTCGGCTACACATGGGGTTGGGGTGTGGAAGGGTATTAGGAGGGGATGGGAGTCTTGCAAGCGATGGATCTCTTTTTGAGATAGGAAACAAAAATAAAGTCAGATTTTGGATGGATACTTGGTGTGGTGATATAGTGCTTCAAAGGGTGTTTCCTAATCTCTTTAGTATTGCAGTGAATACAGAAGTAATGGTTAGCTCGATACTAAAGATATCCGAAGACATGGTCACTTGGAATCCAACTTTTCGAAGAGATTTGCATGATTGGGAGATTAACGACATTGAACAACTATTTGATTTGCTATATTCTCAGCCGGTGAAAGGGGTTGGGGAAGATAAAGTGGTCTGGACTTGGGCAAAAAACAAGGTATTCTCGGTGAAATCTTTCTATATGGCTTTGAAAGGAAATTATGGTTTTTCTTTTCCTTGGAAGGCGATTTGGAAGACTAAGGTCCCTGGTAGAGTGGCCTTTTTCACTTGGGAGGCTACTTGGGAAGCTATTCTTATGGGGGATAATCTAAGAGCAAGGAGGAGGATTTATGTCAGTTGGTGCTTCATGTGCAAAATGGATGGTGAGAATGTTAATCACTTACTGATGCTGCCTTGCTTGGGAAATTTGGAATTCCCTGTTTCGAATGGCCAATATCTCGTGGGTTATGCCAAGAACCATTCAAGAGCTTCTAAGGTGCTGGCCTTTTTATAAGAAAAGGAGGAGATTTGGTGTATGGGAAGCGGTCCCTTTGGCTATCTTCTGGAATATTTGGAGGGAGAGGAATCGTCGGGTTTTTGAGAATGTGGAGTTGGATACCGATCGGATCAAAGAGAACATTGGCTGGACTCTTAGAAACTGGTGTTTTGATCTCCTTACGACTACAGGGAATTCTTTTGTTGATATAGGGAACAATATTTAGATTGTATAGCTAATCTTTTGTAGTATATTTCCTGTATACAAGGACTCGTGACCTGTTTTGGCGATGTGATTTAATATATATCTTACTTGTCAGAAAAAAAAATTCTGTTACGTATTTCATTGATAATAAACTGGTTTATATACAACCAAAAAACATGTCTAGGTACATTCCCTAATTTAAGGGATTAGCTAACTAGAAATTAGGCAATTTTTTACCTATTGAATATAAGCATAACATTTGCTAATAGATAGAAATGTAATCCCATGAAATCAAGGATTATATTTCTGTTCTAGGAAAGTTGACTTTCGCCAACAGTAGTCCTATAACTAATAGAGCAATTTAGGAAAAAATGTTCCATATTTACTCTATTTAATGATCTTTCCCAATATAAACTCAGACAAGATAGTCTTTTTGGGTCGGAGGGAGGTTAAAACAATAGCGAGATAACTTCCATTAGATTAAGACTATTGAAAGTGCAAAATTATTGTTATAGTAGAACTAGGTGCCTCGCTCATTTGCTTTAGAATTACATAAGTTGTACCATAGTTCTAAATTCCCTACGGATCAATGAATCACTTTTTTCTTTGGAAAAGTATTTACAAGAACCGGTGCGTATTTCTTATTTTAATTCTTAAATTTCTCAAATTATCCATTATATGATAATGTGCTCCCTCTGTTCCTAAAAAGAGTCTTGTTTGGCTCGCACACAGATTAAGAAAAACTAATTGACTCTATTATAAGCATCAAGATGTTGTGTTTTTCCCAAAGATGCCCATGTGAGTGTGGGGCTCATCAATTAAAGTAGGAATCAAATCAAGGATAAAATGGTAAAAGTAACATCTAAAAAAGGAAATATTAGAAAGAGGACACTTTTTTTTGAAACAACCTAAAAAGGAAAGATGAACGAGTTTAGGAACAAAGGGAGTATTAACTATAAAAGATTTAACAATAAAATAGTAAACCAATCTTACCAAAGTATTAAATTTTCAAGCTTAGAGTCATATATCCTTATACAATCGGTCCTAAGCCCTGGTAAAACAAGAGGGTTGCGTTAGGTAACCTAATAGCCAACGTAAAACTTTACCAGATCACTATGAACATGAATCCAAATTATTTTTGCGTAAATGTGAGGAAGTTACCCGTGTGTGACCGTTGCACGTGCCTCGGGGTGTTGTGGATGAGCAAGGGGTGTTACATTTACACTTGGGTGTGATTGATATTCAACAAGGGTATTCTTTACACTTGCTCGGAGGTGTACCGAATAGGCTAGAGGCGCCGCATCACCGTCTTGGTGTGGTAAAAGATGAGCAAGGGCGGGATAAGAAACTAGTGAGTGTTACTTCGAGGCTCAGAGTAGCAACTTGGAACATAGGAATCATGACTAGGAAAGGGCAGAGTTAGTAGATACTATGATTGGAAGAAAGATAAATATAATACAAGAAACAAAATGGGTTGAGGAGAAAGCTAGAAAAATAGAAAACACAAGTTTTATGTTTTACTAATCTTCCTACATATTTCATGTCAGTGTTCTCTCTCCTCTCTTCTGCAAAGAGGCTAGAGAAATTAGCAAAAATGGAAATTCCAGTGGGAGTTGGTTTGTTCTGATGTTAGAGGAGGGGGGCTTGGGATTACGAATCTTAGATCTTTCAATTCCGCTTTATTGGGGAAGTGGATTTGGAAATTTTGGATTGAGAGAGGTTCTTTTTGGAGGAGAGTAGTGGTTAGCAAAAATGAGGGAGTAATCTTAGGTGAGTTTTGGGCGAGGTTCGTATGCCTTATGGGGTGGGTGTGTGGAAAGGGATTCGTAAAGTGTGGGACAAGTTAAGGCAGCGTATGTCTTTTGATATTAGAAACGGAGGATCGGTTAAATTTTGGGTTGATTAGTGGTGTGGAGATATGGAACTTAGGAGCGCTTTTCCCACCTTTACAATATTGTAACGGATAAGGAAGAATTTGTTAGTTTAGTGTTGCATATTTCAGGCGATTTGGTTACGTGGAATCTCTTATTTCGAAGGAACCCACAAGATTGGGAGATTGATCCTCTTCAGCATCTTTATGAGTAATTGTACGATCAAAAGGTGGATGGCAGCAAAGGGGATTAGTATGGGACGGAGAGAAGAACAAAACTTTTTCTGTTGAATACTATTATCAGATTTGAAGGCCTAGCAACAACTTTTTTTGGGTTGAAAAGTGGTGTGGAGAGGGATTCGTAAAGTGTGGGACAAATTAAGGCAGCGTATATCTTTTGATATTGGAAATGGAGGATCGGTTAAATTTTGGGTTGATAAGTGGTATATGGAACTTAGGAGAGCTTTTCCCCACCCTTACAATATTGCAACTGATAAGGAAGAATTTGTTAGTTAAGTGTTGCATATTTCAGGCGATTTGGTTCGCAAGATTGGGAGATTGATCCTCTTCAGCATCTTTATGAGTTATTGTACGATCAAAAGGTGGATGGCAGCAAAGGGGATTTGATAGTATGGGACAGATAGAAGAACAAAACTTTTTCTGTTGAATCCTATTATCAGATTTGAAGGCCTAGCAACAACTTTTTTTCTTGGAAAGTGGTGTGGAAATCTAAGGCCTAAGCTAGAGTGGCTTTTTTCACGTGGGATGCTGCTAATGGAGCCATGGAGCCACTTTGACCGGCTATAATCTTCGGGTGAGGAAGAGGATTTATATTAACTGGTGTTACATGTGTAAGGGAGACGGGGAAAGTGTGAATCATCTTTTGTTGCATTGTCCCGTTGCAAGGGAGCTATGGGACTTCATTTTCAGCTTATTCCAGTTCTTTTGGGTGATGCCAGGTCAGTTAAGGAGATGCTTCTTAGTTGGTCGTTGTACAAAAGGAGCATGAACTTTTGGGATGCTGCTCCTTTGTAAGTAGTATGGACCATTTGAAAGGAAAGGAATGGTAGGGCTTTTGAGAATACAGAAAGGAATGTGTTGTTGGGCTAAAGGCTGCAATCTTTCGGACTTTATTCTTTTGGTGAGGCGAATCTGTTGTTCCTATGGGTGTTAATCCTTTTATAGATTTCGTGAATAGCATTTCTTATTGTAGGGGTAGCATAGTGGTATACTCCCTGTGTACATAAGACGCGTCACCTGGTTTGACGCTTCTCTATATACATTTTTACTTATAAAAAAAATAGACATAGAAATGGGGTTGGAATAGTTGTAGATAAGAACCTAAAAGAAGATGGTGTATCGGTAACTAGAAAAAGAGATAGATTAATACTTATAAAATTGGAAGCAGAGAAACAAATATTTAATCTAATTAGTGCTTTTGCACTGCAATCAGGATTAGACCAACAAACTAAAGTTCAATTTTGGGAGATTTAGATGAATAAGTTCCAAGGTTATCCAGAAGTGAGAAACTATATATAGAGGGAGATTTTAATGGCCATGTGGAAAAGAATTATGTTGGGTATGAGGGGGTACTAACAACAGAATATGTAGATTAGATTTTGCGGTTGCTTACGACTTAGTTGTAGCTAACATATTTTTTAAGAAGAGGGAAGAGCATTTTGTAACTTTTAAAAGTGGACTAAATAAGAGTTAAATAGACTATTTTCTAACTAAAAAAGTTGATCGATTAACTTGTAAAGTCTGTAAAGTCATTCTGGGAGAGAGCTTAACTTCACAACATAGAATTATAGTGCTAGATATTACCCTAAAATACAAACAACAACATAGAAAAGACACTAGAAACTCGAGAATTAATTAGTGGAATTTAAAAGCCAAAAGATTAAGTTTATTTAAGGATAAATTGTTAAAAGATGCAGCGTGGAATGTTGAAGGTCTGACCTAGGAAATGTAGAATAAATGTGCAACTATATTAAAAGAATATGAAATGAGGTATTGGGGGAATCAAAAGGTAAAAGACTTTCAAAGAAAGAAACGTGGTGGTGGTGGTATGAGAAAGTCCAAAAAGTGGTTCGACTTAAAAGAAAATCTTATAAAACTAGGCAAAAATGTAGAAATCTAGAATATTTAGTGTGATACAAATTGGCTAATAAATAAGTAAAGAAAGCCACGAGAGAAACTAAGTTTTACAGCATTCAATGACTTCTACAATAAATTAGATACAAAAGATGGGGAGAAGAATATATACAAACTTGCAAAATTAAGGGAGAGGAAGACCAGGGATTTCAATGAAGTAAAGTGTATTGAGGATGAAAATTCACAGGTTCTAGTCAAAGATGAAGAAATTAAAGAGAGTGAAAAGGATATTTTGAAAAAAATATTAAATAAGCAACACTAGGGAACGTAGCCATAGAAGAGCATAGTACAAACAGTAGTAGTAGAGATACTATTTTTCTTCGTAGAATTAGTGAGAGCAAAGTGAAGTTTGCTTTAAGAAAAATGAAGACTAGGAAGGCTTTAGGACTGAATGGAGTCTTATTGAGGTATGGAAGTACCTTTGAGACGTAGGAGTGTCTTGGCTAGTTATTTTATAGAATCATGTGAAAGAGAATGCCTGATGAGTGGCAGAAGAGTATTATAGTACTAATATACAAACATAAAAGTGATATTCAGAGTTATACAAATACAAATTACGAGGGTATTTAGTTAATGAGTTACACAATGAAACTTGGAGAGAGTAGTTGAAAGTCTTGGAGAGAGTAGTTGAAAATAGACTGAGACGGGAAGAGAGGGAAGGATTTACACATGGCTTTTATTGACTTAGAAAAGGCTTATGATAGAGTTCCTAGAGAGT
The DNA here is from genome assembly GCA_016624345.1 of Platycodon grandiflorus. NCBI lineage: Eukaryota > Viridiplantae > Streptophyta > Magnoliopsida > Asterales > Campanulaceae > Platycodon > Platycodon grandiflorus. Next base: position 280,678 of record CM028362.1, on the reverse strand, counting down.
TGATTTGGTGTGTTTTAGAGAAGAAAGTGGTTAAAGTGTGACAGATTGACATGATTAAGGATATGTATGATAGAGCTCCGACATTAGTTCGGACTATAGTAGGAGAGACTTGTAAGTTCTCAATTACCATGGTAATGGATGGATTAATCGAATATATAAAAGATGATATACCATGATGCATGTTGTTTGCGGATGATATTGTTTTGATTGATGAGACGTAGAATTGGGTCAATGCTTATCTAGAAAAGTAGAGAGAAACTAAAGACTTTAAAATAAGTAGGAGTGAAAATATAGGGAATGCCAACTTTAGCAGTAAAAGGAGTAATATCGGGGACAAAGTTAGGTTAGATGGTCAAGAAATACCCCAAAAAGAATAGTTATGATATTTAGGATCAATTATCAATGAAGATGAAGAGGTAAGAGAGATGTTAGTCATAGAATAAAATCAGTTTGGGTGAGATGAGAAGTGCATTGACGTATATCGCTTAATTTGAAAGGAAAGTCTGATAAGACAACCATTAGACCCGCATTACTTTAGCCACGGAATCTTAGGCAACTAAGAAAGAATATGTTCACAAGATGAGTGTAGTTGAAATGCAAATGTTTTATATGGATATGTGGTAAAATTAAGAAAGATAGAATTTCATAATGAACAAATTTGCGAGACGGTAAAAGTTGTCCCAATATCATATAAAGCGAGAGAAAATCACCTAAGATGGTTTGGACACATACAACGTAGACTGCGTATTGCACCCTTTAGGAAGTGTGAGTGTATCAATTTCAACCAGAGAGTAAGGAAAGTGAAAGACAAAACTAATATGGACATCCGTAACTAAAAAAAATATGAATGAGTGAAGTGTGTGTAATGACCTTACTTTGGACCGAATCGAATGACGGAAAATGATTCATGTGCCCGACCCCAAGTGATAATGACAAAGACTGAGTTGAGTTCAGTCGTAGCATATTTTAAATCAATTAGCATTCTCCCCCCCCCAAAAAAAACAATAGGTACCAATATTTAAAAAAAAAAAATCTTTGCGCAAATAATATCTTAAAATTGTTAATTTAGAAAAAAACGTATTATCTTTGAGTTTGGTGTATTCACCAACCACCATACAAATCTTATCCAGTTATGGCTACACACTAACCAAGTTTATTGACCGATCAGTCCATCCTTCTCTCTTCTCTCACAAAGTTTTGTAGCTCAGTCTCTCTCTTCGAACCCACATATGCATACCCTCTCTCTCTCTCTCTCTTTCTCTCTCTCTCTCTCTCTCTCTCTCTCTCTCTCTCTCTCTCTCCAGAAACATGCCGAAAAAACATCAATACAGCAGATCGTACATGTCGAAAAAATTGGCAACAGGGAACATGTGTTGTTTCATTCCGTTTTGCTTGTGAAATGGACAGTTGTGGAACGAAACTCATGACTATGATCTGTACCCAAAAAATGGTCACTAACAAGAAGAAAAGAAAAGGAAAAAAAAAAGGACACTTATTTTGAGAAGAAAGAAGTATTAAATTGTTATCTTTTTAAAAAGTTGTTGGGGTATAAACCAGCAAAGCTTTCTTCCTTGTTCCCTATATACCCCGCTGTCTTTTTTTTTTTTTTTTCTGGTGGGGTGGGGGGGGGTATAATCATTTTTTGAATGATATTTGATATGAATTATTAATTTCATTTGAAATTATATGTTTTACCGCTCGATATGTTTTTATATAGTAAATACTGCTTCTTCCAATCTTGAAAGAAGAGTCCTGTATTTTCTTTGTTGGGTCATCCCAAAAAACAATTTCCACTCTGTAATCTTCCCTCTTCAAAAGTGTTACTTTTACCATTGATTTGCTTGCTCCTTTAATTGATGGGTTCCACTCTCCCATTGGGCAAATAAAATGTCCAAAGTTATGGTAGAGTCAATTAGTTTTTCTTAATTTGTACGCCGAGTCAAATGGATCGAGTTGCTATGAAATCTACACTCAAGGGTCGCTCAAGAACGACCATTGACATCCACATCAATAGCGAGGATAGGGCCATAAGCAACCAAAGATTTCCACCATATAAAGCCAATACTCACTAACTCAATATCTCATTCACAAAAATACCCAAACACTTGAACTACATATTAACTGAAAAATACATGAAATGAAATACAATATACTATAAATAAAACTATCCTAATTGCTCCCACATCAATGCTCCGTTGGGTTATTTTAACCCATTTAACATTCTCTATGGAATAGTCCTTCTGGTAGCCCCTATAAGCTTAGCCCCATTAATTCTCCTCAGTGAGTATGGACCAAGTAAGGATCTAGCTCTAGTCATGAATCCGTGCCGCTTATTTATTATCAAGCTTGACAACATTAACAGAAGAAGCCATGAAAACAAGCTATCGCTTATATATAATCAGCAAGAAGCTCTGAAGTGAATATTTGGCAATTCTATTTGAATTCTTCATTGTCTCCCTCCTCCCCATCTCCTAACACATTCAGACATAAATTGATTATTATTGACATACTTTGGGTAAATGACTGTTTGAAAAATTATCTTCTTTTATTTTGCAGACCCCTAGTGGTTTTCAAACAAGGGTTTCGAAGTCGTCAGTATTGGTAAAACATCTCCTTATCATATTAATATAAGTTCATCATTTATCATTATTTATTGTCATCCCTTTGCCTATGATGGCTGATGATTATGACATGGAGGACAAAAGAAAACCAAAAAGAAAACCTGGGTTGGTCAGTTGCAAGATGGACTAGGGCACGCATAGCATTCTTACTTGTATAGAATTATGGGAGGTTTGGTGCAAGTAATTCTTCATTGTCTTTGACATTATAGATCTTTATTCTATTAGCAAGTCAATTGGTCGACTTAAAGATGTGACCTCATCCAAGTTCTTGAAGGTCTCGAGTGGCTTTTGGATGACAAAATTTATTTGCATGGCTTGACCCTTTTGAGGAAAAGTTCATTGTCTCGCTTGGTCTTTGATGTTTCAAGGATTTCCTAAAGCTTCATGCATGTCAATGGAACCTTAAGTTTTCAATGCCCACAGCCTGGTCTGAGCTGCCACCGAATCTATAAACGCAACTCAACAAAGTTATGTCCTAGTTGTGTGGCTTTGAGGTAGCAATGGTCTTTCAACAATCTCTTTTGTCTAGAGCCTGAACATAGTTATAAACAGAGCCCGACTACTTGTTTAAAAATGCTTTTGGTATGGTTTGAAGCATAATTTAAAACTTATAGATGGCATTAGAAATATCCATTCTGCCATTAATATGCCCTAAGAATATGGGCCAAAAACTACTCTTAATGCTTGCCCTGCTGTAGATTGAACTATAGAGTTCGTCAGCTCTAATTCTTATGAGTAATGCTAGGGATCCTATCACAATCTATGTCTCAATCATAGGATTGGTTGGGCATCACATCACTTGATCTGCGGGGTCACAGACTAACATACATGCTTGCGACATAGATTGAGATGGAAAATTGGGACCTCTAGCATTTTCCAATTCTTACTATTTAATTATGGTAGAGCTCTTCGCATTCCTATCACCTGACTATATTGCGAGGTAATTTATGTAGGTCCCACGACAGTCAGAAAAATCTCCTAAGCAGCTTCTCCATGATAGTTAATGGTAATTGCACAAGTACATCGCCATGCCGTGCTTGGCTTCAAGGTTTACCTTTTTTTTTTTTTTTTGGGTTTGTGTAGATTTTTAACTTTCTCTCTATCTCGCTCTTACTTTTTCTTCAATCATTACTAAAAAAATCGCAAAACTTAAACAACTTCTCAAGCCAAATTCTCAACCAGTTTATGGTACTTGCAAGCAAATACCATAAACTTTGCTTACAATATTTGCATTGGGTGAGTAGCACCTTGTCAACTATTGTGTCATATTCTATTTGGTGAATCCATATCCAGCCTCAAGGCTTAATGGCATATCAGATGCTCTACCCCAAGGTCTGCATAGTAATTTTGGTGAATCTCATGCTTGGCATTGGCTTGATTACTGTTCTTTACAATTATGATTTAACTTTCTCTGTATCTCGCTCTTACTTTTTCTTCAATCATTACTAAAAAAATCCCAAAACTTAAAAAAACTTCTCAAGCCAAATTCTCAACCAGTTTATGGTACTTGCAAGCAAATACCATAAACTGGTTGCTTACAATATTCACCTTGTCAACTATTGTGTCATATTCTATTTGGTGAATCCATATCCAGCCTCAAGGCTTGATTAATAATAGTGGCATATCAGATGCTCTACCCCAAGGTCTGCATAGTAATTTTGGTGAATCTCAAGCTTGGCGCTGGCTTGATTACTCTTCTTTACATCAATTATGATTTAACATTATCAAGTGGTATTTATTTATTTCTTTTTTTTTCGGGGGTGGTGGTGGTGGTGGTGGTGGTTAGGTAAAGTTATAGGACTTTAAAGCTGATCTTGGGAACTATAAATGTTGGACATTTGTTGACGTGGTTTATTCTTGTATTATGGCTAGGATTACAATTTGAGGTAACATGGTGGGGTCATTACTGATTTCTTCTTCATTCCCTACTTCAACTACATCATTTGCTTAAATTGCCACCTTCGTTAAAGTTATTGAAAATTACCATGTGAAGTGCACATGACCAAATAAACATATTTACAGCCATTCTATCCTTCTAATAGTCAAATTATTAATTCACGTTTCTTGTCTATGACCTAAATCTTAGAAGAATCTTCCATTGACTAAATTGTTGCAACTCTCTCTCTCTCTCTCTCTCTCTCTCTCTCTCTCTCCCTCTACACACACACACACACACATATATATATATATATATATATATATATATATAGATCACCCTTGGTTAAGCTAGTTCCTACAAAAAGAAGTCAAACAAAAGTCAAGCCATATCGAGTCTATGGATGGCATTATGCTGCTGAGATCAAGAGAATCCTTCCCCCTCCCTCTCATGATGACTTCAATAAGAGCCTGAATGTATATATTTCTTCATGCATACACACATCATTGCTACTCATGAGATTAAGGTCATAGATGATGACGGTAAAATAGTACTCCTCCGTCCCAAAATTATTGTATTGTTTGATCCAGACACGGATTAAGAAAAATAATTGACTTGATTATTCATATTGATATAATGTATAGTTTCTTTTAATGCCCATGTGTATGTAGCCCATAATTAAAGTAAGAAGAAAAAGTGAGGGTAAAATGGTAAAAGTGTTGTCCTAAAAAGAAAACTTTAAAACAAGACAATTATTTTGGGACGGACAAAAAATGAAAGCAAGAAAATAATTTTGGGACGGAGGGAGTACTTTGAATGTTTGAAGGGTAGGATGACCATAAAAATACGTTTAGTTGGTCACCATACTTCTTCACATTTACGGCAAAAAGTTACTAAAGGGTGGCAATTTAAGCAAATGCTTTAGTTAAAGTGGGTAGATTCTTGCAATCAATAGTTGACGAGGGACAAAGAGTAGGCTTATATTTTCTTCATTTGTGTGGTCCAGTTGGTTATGTGGAGGTGGCAATTTAATAGATATGGCCCGGGCAAGTCTTAGCTTCATGTATGTAGCGACGGATCAAGGCTTGAGGTCCGCTCTTTGCATGTAGGCAATAAAGTTGTGTCACTTAAATCTTTATAATCTTGGCTCTGTTATTAGCTGGAATAGCTGCATTAAATGCACTCATGCGTTCTTATTCAGGCCTGCCTTTTGCCCATTCTATGGTGTGCTTTTAGGGTGGCCTGTTTTAGTTGGGATACACTTCGGCCGAACCTGTATATCGCTCTGCCCAACCGAGGCCATGAAGTCTTAAATATGATATACCCAGGACCTCTCGGATATGTAACATATATCCTGATCATCCGTCATGAGAGTTGAGTTTCCAATGTCACATGCAGACTTGTGTATGTTCTTTATACTTTAGCGGTTACAGACTTCAGTATGTTTATTTCCTGGGTCTATCTTGGTTATATCTGTATGAAGATGAGATTTGGCAATTGGAGTAAGAGTTTCTTTTAAATGATGATTGAGAAAAGACTTGAATTAACTTGAAACAAAAATAAACTAAAAGAAATTTCAGTACAAGTACCTATTGGCAATATTGTAATACTACTATAAATTAGGTATATAGGTTTGCACCTTAAAACTAGCACTCCCTCAGTACTCATTTTAGGACGGATATGAGACCACATACTATCAGCCTATCACAGGACAAGGAATTTGTAATATACTATTGTGAAAGGTACAAATTGAATCTGTTGACCTTTGTGAAAGTTTTGTTCGATGCAGTTTGGTGGAGTGCTCTGATATTTGTAACTTGATAAGAGATGGCGATGATGGACCCTGAACTGAATCACGCAGATTCCAGAAATTTTATTCACGACTCCCACATTTTGTAATTAGCCCCCGCAGAGCTAAAATTATATATGTATGTTTGTTGATAAATTATACTTTTTGCTTATTTGTCCAAATGGAAGTAAAGTCAAAGCACTGTCTTTAAGTCCAAACGCTTTGAGATGATTACAAAATTCATTGATTTTTGGAATAGTTATCCAGTGGTCTTGCCTGCCCATAGTTTGAGCTTTTGGCTTTGTGCTTATGTCAAATTCCCGAGTTTTGCCAACTCTATATTGCAACTGTTTTTCAAAATTTTGTTTCATTTTTTGATGGGTTATCACGCACACACACACACACACACACACACACACACACACACACACACACACTAGTCTCCAAGTTTCTTAAACAAATAAAGTTCAAACAATTCTTAAATAAAAACAAACCCACGTGGGAATATTAACAAGTTTTCTCAACATTTTATGTTTGGTTGAAGCGGCGATTCATATCTGAACTTCATACCATGAACATCCGTTCCCACGTACACAAGTGACAAAATTGAACTATTGGCAAAGATTTTCTCATCTACTAAATTCTTACGGTTAAGATCTAATCTCACATTCACATGTGTGTGTGTGTGAAGGTGGATATTTATCATATTCTGTTGCACAATGATTCTTCAAGTCTTCTAATTCAACCCAAATTCTCTCTATTTTGCACAATTTCTTCCTAATTATTGAAGTTTCAACAACAATACTAAAACCTCATCTATCAGAAATTCAGAGAATTAATTGTATTTCACATTTTTATTATTAATTTTATAAGATAAAAAGACTCATTTTTTATTAAATTACTTGGGTTTCAATAACTATGTCTATTGTACGTTTATTTTTTAATAATTTTTGATAAGTTGAGTTCTTTATGATACCACTTCGTTCAAATATCCACCGCAGATAATTCGCCATCATTGGATTATCGTATTATCTATGACTGTTAAAATTTCTTTTCTTGATACTAGTTTTGTGGAGGTCGGATTCAATTAATATTCTTAGTTGTCATCCCTACAAAATTTAACACCGTGCCATAGACTACCTAAATCACTAGTTTATCAATATCTGCCATCTAGCAAAGCTGTCAAATAAAATTTAATCATATTCAAGTGAAGTTTAACATAAAAACCAAGAGACATGAATATTTTTCAAGTGCTGAAATATTACAAAAATGAGCTTAGAAAATTACTCCCTCCGTCCCTTAATTATTGTCTTGTTTGACCCGGTACACGGATTAAGAAAAAATAATTGACTTGATTATTAATATTGATATAATGTGTAATTTTCTTTAATGTGTATGTGATTCATAATTAAAGTAGGGGAAAAAGTAAGGGTAAAATGGTAAAAGTGATGTCTTAAAAGGAAAGTTTTTAAACAAGACAATTATTCTGAGATAGACAAAAAATGAAAGAAAGACAATAATTTAGGGACAGAGGGAGTATAAGTTAACAATATTGAATTCTCTTCAAATCGAATATGCATGAACCAAGAAATATAAAAGAGGTTAGGAAGAAAATTTAGTAAAAGATGATTATTATTGAATAAAGCAAATCAAAGAAAAGCTGAGCTAGGAATAAAATGTAATTCTTTTCAACCCAATATAATAAGGGAAACTGTGAAACATTTTTGACATAAGCGATGATAAATTGTATTGATATAGTACTAAATTGTCTATTTTGCCATTGGACTATTATTTGAGCAAAATTGTCACCGTAGTTTAGAAAATATCTAACGTTTAAAATTAGGTAGTGTCAGTTAAAGTTATTGACTAATGTCAATTTTCTGAACAAGCTTTTACTTTCAAAGTAATATTGATATGAATTATTAAATAAAATATTAAAATAAAACTTTGTTAAAAAATGATTCTTATAAAAAATATAATTATTCATGAAATAAAAAAGAATTGTTTAACGTGGCATAGTTTTCATGTTGGCTATTATATGTTGAATCAAAACTTTTGTTTTTCTTGTAGACTATGTTTAAAATTTCTGTTATGATGATGCGCAAAATGTTGCGGGCAGGAACTCTCTTGAATTCTCTTAATTGTAAGGATATATGGACTTTAGCTAAGTACCTGAAAGAGACAAGAAAACACACAAGGGTGAATGCAGGGGCTTGCCATGCTAAAACACTCCAGTGTGAGAGTAAGAATTTGCTTCTCAATTTAACAGGGTTTTAGCTTGTGAATAGTGAACGTACCTCTGGCCAAGGGTTTGCTTGGCTTTTATAATGAAATGGAGTAATTAGTGGGCTGATTTTGAGGGGTGTCAATCCTTGTAATTGAGGAGAAGTAACTGCTGGGCGTGATTGGGGTCAATCCCTGATTTTTAGCCTAGGATCTCGGACACGAGTAAACGTGGCCCCAAGATTCCCGAAGACAGTTACAGGCCTGCTTTGCTATGCTCGTCTGATCGTATGCCCGTGATTTAACGCATGCTCGCCCGATCGTCTGCTCACCAGGACGAGGTCTATGCCCAGTTTTATCCTGATCGCCTACCCCGGGCAGTAATATAAATATGCGCTATCAATGGCCCCCTGCTCCTTGTCCAGGAAGTATTTATGCTCGTGGCGAGGAGCAATCAGAACTTAGTTGTGAGGTCAGGAGGTTTTGAGTGATGATGTGACTGTGCGTGCGCAAGACATCGTTTTGGGGAGCCGCGCCCGTTTAAACTTGAGGTGCATTTAATGCTGGAGGTAGGCTCAGGCCTATGGGCCTGTAGGCGCCCGATGAGGGCCCACTAATTGTAGCGTGCGGGGGAATGCCCTTTTAAATACCCAGGCTCCCCCTTTTTGCCCCTCTTCACGATTTCTCTCTTCCTTAGACGTCATTTGCTGCCGGAAACCTTTATTCAGCCTTCAAAGATCTCTCCAGCCTCAATAAGTCTACCACCTTCGCGATTCTGTGTTCCCCTTTTGCATTTCAAGCTCAGGTAACCGCTCGTATCCCTTTCCCAATTTCTCGTCTTCTATTTGGGTTTTGATTGGGATTTGCAGTAGGGCTTTTTCAAACTAATCCGTGAAATCGATAGTCTACTATCTTGTGAGTGTCTGCCTCTGGGCGAGGGAATTTTGCGTCATGGAGCTTTTTTGAGTGCTTAGGCCGCGCCTCGTGATAAACCCTAAATTTAGGGTTTCTTTCTTTTTTACCTCCATTAGCTGATGTCGTACTTAGCCAGTTTTTCTTTTTTCCCTTGTAGCTATGTCATCCTCGGTTAGCCTTCGTGGTGCGTCTGATTCGGAAGCCACCCATTTGGAGGAGGTGTACGACTACGATCGCGAGCAAGGCTCGAGCGAGCCGAGCTCAGAGTTCACCCCTAAACTTTCTCCCTCGAGCGAGTCTTCAAGTGACATCCAGGTTATTCGAGTAGTTGAGGCGGGTAATGTAGAAATCCTTAGTTCCTCGGAGGCCTCGAGCGTGGAGAGGAGTGACGGTGCAGCGAGCTCGAGCTCACCGAGGCATGCTCGGGCTCGACCTTGTGGTTCTCGGTCAGAGTCGGCTGTCCTTTCTACGACCTCAGATGACCTGTGGAGGTCTTTTGAGGAGGATAGGGACGTCCAAAACTGGTTTTCAATTATAGGAATAGACGAGTAGCGGTACCATGTCCGGATGCTCGATACTCGAAATGATGAGATTGACTTCCGCGATCAGGAAGATCAAGTGGTCTTATTTTATGAGTTCTTTCAGGTAGGGTGGCGTTTGCCCCTAGATCCTTTTATTACCGAGTTCTTGATGGCATCTCACGCCGTTCCCTCCGACCTCATGCTGAATACAGCACATGTTTTGAGCTCGTTTATTGTATTGTGCCGCCTGCTCGGCTTTGAACCCTCGGTGCCGCTGCTGAGGAAGTATTTCGTGTTCAGCATTGATAACTGGACCCAACGGATCTTTGCTCGCTCCAAACCAAAATGTCCTCGCTTGTTTAGCGATTTCCCAAACAAGATAGAGAAATGGGACGAGAAGGTGCTGCTCGTCGAGTCCCGGCTAGGGTGGCCATTCCCTCCAGCTACTGATAAGGCTGTGCCTCCAAGGGGGAATGCTGGGGCTTTTGCCTCTTGGGATCGCGAGCTGAATGCTGCGATAGAGGTGGCTCTTGAAATCGACGGCTAGACCCAAGCTTGGACGTTTGACTAAAAAGTCCTGACTGGTGACGTCGAGCTATTACGTCTGGCCGGTGTATACTGTCTGCCCGTTGGGGGCGTGCCCGCTAGAGTCGTGATGGCTGATGAGCTACCTTACCCTGCTTGGGGTCCTCATCAGGGTTTAGTCTTTCCCAGCGACTGCGCAGCCTACAAGGAACTCAATACCAGTTGTGTCGCGCCTCTTGATCCCCTCGGTCTGATTCTTAATTTTTGCATTTAGTTTAACATCTTCCTTTCTTTTATTGTTCTAACGTTTCCTTTTGCCCGCAGAAATGAAGAGGATAAATGTTGATACAGCGAAGAAGATCAAGAAAGATGCTAGCGAGCGTCGATCAAACCTTACCACATTACCAGCGGTGGTGGTGCCCAGGGTCCCGTCGAGAGATCCCAAAGTTGGTCCTTCCGCAGCGGCCCAAAGCAAGTCTAAGGCGCCTGCAACCACTGCTGCTCCTTCTCGAGCTTCTCCTCGTTGCCCATTGGTAGCTCGGTCTGAGGAGGCTTCTGAACATCCTTCCTCCCCAGACCCTGCTGCTATCTCTCTCCGAAAAAGAAAAAGTTCTGAAGAGGCCACATTACCAGCGGTGCCAATGCCCAGGGTCCCGTCGGGAGATCCCAAAGTTGGTCTTTCCGCAGTGGCCCAAAGCAAGTCTAAGGCGCCTGCAACTACTGCTGCTCCTTCTCGGGCTTCTCCTCGTTGCCCATTGGTAGCTCGGTCGAAGGAGGCTTCTGAACATCCTTTCTCCCCAGACCCTGCTGCTCTCTCTCTCCGAAAAAGAAAAAGTTTTGAGGAGGCCACTGAGCGATATGTGGGCCTGAAAGGGCAAGATGTGGCGGGGGCATCCCGGGTAGACACCTCACAAGCGGACAAACCCTCATGGTTAGAACCAGGCTTCAAGATGCCTGTCTCCCGAAAGGCATCAATGGCTTTAACTACTGAGTTGGCCAATGTCCGGGTGATCGACAATATTGATCTCCGAGTGAGGGGTGGTGCTGCGATGTGCGGCTAGGGTCTCGTCCAGCGGATTGTTCAAGCGGGCGTGGTCCGCCGCAACAGCCGTGAGTCTAACGGTGTTTTGTTCGGGCAAGGTGGTCTGGCTATGTGTGAGGTAAATCCTATCCCCTTTTGTTTTTTGCGTTTATTCTTTTATCTCTAGTTGCTCTAATTGTCGCACCTGTGTTTTCAGATGATGTCAACCTTCTCCATCCTCGCTGCTTGAGCCTCTGAATCTTCGGCCAAAGTTAGCCATCTGAAGGGGGAGCTCAAGGGCCTGGAGACGCTGCTGGCTAAGCGAAATGACCAACTCCTAGCCAAAGATAAGGAGGTTTTGGCCAAGACGGAGGAGGTCACCAAGCTTGAGAGTGAGCTGAAGGCCCTGAAGGATCAGCTTGATATCTTGAAGGGAACCGAGGAGTCACTCCGCTCCCGGAATGCTGAGCTGGAGAAGAAGAATGGGGACCTTGAGCAGCGAGTTCCCCAGCTGGAGATGGATAAACTTGAATTGGGCTGTGAGCTGGAGCGGGCTGTCCGCGTTGCGGCTAGAGCTGGCAATGGACTGGGCTGGGCCGGTCAAGTGCAAGCCCACCGGGCCAACACTTAATATCGGGCTGGGCTGGGCTGGCCCCAATTTTACTAGGACCGAAGAAAAGTCAAGCCCAGCCCAACCCATCAAAGCCCATCGGGCCATTGGGCCAAAAAGCCCTTGTTAGAAAAATAAATAAATTAAAAGGAACAATAGTGATGCCAATTGCCAAATTAAATTCTAAGATACTTACTAAACAAAAGCAATACTATAATTTATTGTTTGTCCTAACTGCTAACTGCTAAAGGTAAAATAATGCAATCACCGTATCAAACATTAATTAAAATGAAAATAAATATAATACTATAATGGTCCGGGGCTTTAATTATTTAAGAAGTTAACTTTATTGGTCAGTTAAAGCAATAATTAAAGCAATAATTAAATAATAAAACAATAATCAAATTGGAACATGTTGCTTCAATGTCTGAGATTGCATTACAGCATGTATAAATCATAGTATCAAACAATAAAGTTAATTGAAACATTCTAGTTAGCTTTAAAATAGAATGAGCTTTAATTATTGCTTTAATTATTTAAGAAGTTATAATTATTTTTTGAGAGAAAATAAATAAATAATAATAAAATAGTGTGGGCCAGGCCTAGCGGAAAAGCCCCGGGATTTTTTGATGCAAGCCCAATTGAACCGTCGGACCTACTGGACCGGGCCAAAAAAGCCCGCATTTTTTTGGGCCTCAAAAAATTAAACTTTAGCACATGTAAACATCGGGCTGACTGGGCCGACCCATTGGGCTGGGCTAATTTTGCCGGCTCTAGTTGCGGCGCAGTCTAGGTCGGTTAGTGAGGAGGAGGTCATTGCTCGCTACAACGCCTCCGAGGCTTATAACGAGGATTTGACAAATGCACTCTCCCCTTACTACGATCAAGGGATCCAGCATGCTCTCCGGGTGCTAGGGGCCTTTAACTTGGAAGGGGTGACTGTTGACGTCCTTGCAGATGTTGCTTCATCCAAGTATTATGGGGCTGAAGCTCGCCGTGGACATGCCTGGTACCCATTTGACGAGGAGGACCTTACGTTGCTGAAGGAGAGTGACCAAGAAGAAGGTCGTGATGAATGGACTCCTCCTGCCCCTTTGGATATTAATGTTCGGAGCGTGCTTGAGGCCCGCAGGCTGACAGAGGAGAATGTACCTGCCACTTAGGCTGAATGGGTTCAAAACGCTTTGGTCGAGGAGATTCGGGCTGTGGTGACAGGCGGAGATGGGGCGGCAACTTGATGTATTTGCAATGATTTTTGTTGGCCTGCGCGCCCTTAGCTTATTTTCCTCGTGTAACTTTTTCCACTTATAATGAGAGCTAAGTTTTTGTCTAGCAGACCAGCCTGAGCTATTAAGCGTTAACTTTATTGTGATAAGCTTAACAAGTATATATGAGCTCGTTCTTACGAGCATAAACACTACTTACTAACAAGTAATAGAGTTTTGAACTTGTGACAGTAATAAAGATTTAGACCTGCTCGCTATTGCGAATATCAGTGTTAACTGAATTTTTTAAGAAGTTTCATATTTTGCTCGATCTTACGAACATCATGGTAACTTAAAGTATAACAAGTTGTTTAGCTCGATCTTGCGAGCGTAATCAAAGTTTCATATTTTGCTCGATCTTGCAAGCATTGTGTCAACTTGAAATATAACAAGTCGTTTAGCTCGATCTTGTGAGCATAATTGAAGAGCACGAATGATAATAATGTAAACATCAACTTTTTAAAATATGATTTCATTCATCATCATGCCTCAATTACAGAGTTGAGTTCACCAATTTTTCGTAAGGAACTAACCTTACTTATTGATAATACTTTCTAAGGTGGTCCGCATGCCATGGACGTTTCAGGTCGGCTCCATCTTTAGTTCGTAACATGTAGGTTCCTTCCTTGACGACCTTCGTGATTTGATAAGGGCCTTCCCAGTTCGGTGATAGTTTTCCCTTCTCTGCCCGTTGTCCAGTAGCTTCGATTTTCCTTAGAACCCAATCTCCGACCATAAAAAATCTTTTGTGGACTCTTTTGTCGTGATGACCTTTGGCCTTTTGCTTGTAGTTGACCATTTTCATCTTTGATTCCAGTCTTTTTTCTTCAAGTAAGTCCATATCGATTAATCGTTTGTGGTTGTTTGTCTGCTCGTTGAACTTTGAGACCCTGATTGTTGGCAGTGCCATTTCCATCGGTGCCATGGCCTTAGAACCATAGGTTAACGCGAAAGGAGTCTCACCAGTTGGCCCCCTAATCGTGGTTCTGACGGCCCAAAGAGCAGCGGGTAGTTCGTCCAACCACCTCCCTGCTCTTCCTTCTAGATTCCTCTTAAGGGCATGCAGTACTTGTTTGTTCCCGGCCTCTGCTTGGATGCCCGCGGGTATGCAACGGAAGACCGCGTGTTTAATTTGTAGGTTCGCGCAGGCCTTTGTGAATCTTTCAGAGAATTGTGTTCCATGATCCGAGACGATTGCTCGAGGAACCCCGAAGCGGCACCAGATAAAATAATGAATGAAGTTGATTGCATTTTCTTCTGTTATGCTCGCTAGAGGTTTGACTTCGATCCATTTGGTGAAGTAGTCAATTGCCACAATCACATGTTTACAGTTTTCTCGAGCAGTTGGGAAAGGTCCAATTAAATCTATTCCCCACATGTCGAATGGCCATGATGCCACTACCAATGACTGCTCTGTAGATGGAAGCCGAGGGATGTCTGCATAGCGCTGGCACTTGTCACACTTTCTGACATAACTCTCTTCTCGTCTCTCGATTCATCCAAGAGTAGCTTCTTGAGATTACTTTATCGACGAGTTCCGCGTGCGGGTGGCCTCACATACACCTCATGAACTTCGAGTAAGCGCTCGGTCATCTCTGGGCGCACACACCTTAGTAGGGGCTTTGAGAATGACCTACTATATAGAACTCCATCTATTACCGTGTATCGAGCCGTGCGTTTCTGTATCGTCCGAGCATGATCCTTATCTTCTGGTCGAGTTCCTTGCTCGATATACTCCTGTAGCTCAGCTATCCAACATCTCTCGGTGATTTTTATGTCGAGGATTCTTGGTCGTTCGATGGCTGGCGTCTCGATATTCTCGATTATTACAGCAGGATGGAGAAGTGAGATTTCTGCTGTTGCTATTTTGGACAAATAGTCTGCTCGCGTGTTTTCTGTCCGATCAATCCTGATTAATTCCCAACATTGCATTGTGGATAGCAACTCTTTCGCGAGCTCGCAGTATTTCTCTAAGGTGGGGTTATTCACCCCATACTCCCCCCAAACTTGATTTACAATGAGTTGAGAATCACTGTATATGACGATGTCCTGAATACCTATGTCCAAAGCCAACTCCGTGCCCGCAATGAGTGTTTCATACTCGGCTTGGTTGTTTGACGTCGGGAAAGTGAAACGGAGTGCTTTTTCAAAACAGTCTTCTTGTTCGGGAGGTATGAGCAGGATGCCTGTGCCACTTCCAGACTTGCTGGAAGCCCCGTCCACGAATAGTTCCCAATAGACACTTGGTCTACTTGAGGGTGTTATCCGTTGGTCGGGTTGATTTGCCTATGCCTCCTCGATTTTTTGGTCCGAAAAACATGTTTCGACTAGGAAATCAGCTAAGGCATGTGCTTTAATTGTTCTTCTGGGCTTGTAGTCGATGTGGAATTCGGTGAGTTTGATCGACCACGTTAATAGCCTGCTTGATGAATCTGGCTTGTGTAGAATTTTTCTGAGCGGGGAATCTGTGTATACCGTTATTGGGTGTGCAGAAAAATAAGCTTTTAATTTGCGAGCTGACACAACAAGCGAGTAAGCCAACTTCTCTGCATTAAAATAACGGGCTTCGACCTGAGTCAAAGCCTTGGATACATAATACACAGGTTTTTGTACATTTTTTTCTTCCCTAACTAATACTCACACCGCTCACGATAGTGACTATTATATAGTCATTTATCCTTACTTTTATATACTTTTACACGCTTTAATTACCCTTTTTATCCCATTTTAGATACATTTTAGTTCCTTTTTCTATTTTATTAGATTTTACGCTTTTTGGTATGTTTTATACATTTTAGACAGGTTTTGGAGTCTTTTTATGATCAAGAAAACTTAAGGCACCTTTTGATGCAAAGGCATGGAAGAGCAACAAACAAATCAAGCTCACAAAACCAAATCGATAGCACTACTGTACCAAAATGGAGCGGCCGTGCACAAAGCCATTTTTCAGGAAATTTTTGGTCTCAAAGCATAGAGTGGCCGTGTCTTGAAGGATGAGTGGCCGTGTCCCTGAGCGGCCGTGCATATGGTGGAGCGGCCGTGCAAGATGTCAAAATCGAAATTCAAATCGGCGCCAAAAGAGCACGGCCGTGCAACCCCTTGACGCGGCCGTGTGTCGCGCTCGCAGATTTGAAAGGCACCTTTGGAGGCACCTTCTTGAAGAGTTCCCTCCCCATTATAAAAGACCCCTTGTACTCGCTTTAGATCATCCGAAAATAATCAAAAACACATCCAGAAAGGATCATATTATACTTAGAATGTATAGCAAAATACTCTAGAAATTTATACACAATGTTCAAGGTGTATCAATGATTCGTGACAAATCTTGTATACTCTTGAAGATGGTGAAAGCAATACAAGGGTTATTTTCCAGCCATTGTCTCTCTTTTTTATGAATAAGTATCTCTTTCCTTATCTCTATTTCTTACTTACTTCTTTCATTATTTCAATGGTTTGAGTAATCCTCCATTTCTGAGTTGGAAACTCAATTATTTATATTCATGCTTCTCTTACTTGTCATTTCAATTTCTTCTTAGTAATCTTAACTACTTGCAATTAGGGAGACGTTCTTAATTGTAGGTCTCGCTAATCGAGAGAAGGACCTAGCGGAGAATCTCGATTAGCGGAACTCTAAGAATTGAACTAGGTCAATAAATCACTAAAGAGATTTAAAGACCTAGGGATGATCCTTTAGTGGAAAATACGTGAGATTGATTAACTTAATGGATTTTGATTTATACGGTACCCTCGAAAGGTGAGTCGGATTTCCCGCGTGACGAACGGGATTACACTAAGCCGTACCCTCTAGAGAAAGGCCGGTAAATTTTAAAATACGTGTGCTAGTTAGCACAACTTAGCGTATCATCCTTGAACTTGGCACTTTTATCTTAAAACAATTTCTTTATATTTTTCTTAAAATTGCCTGCAAATATGAAGACGTTTATATTTGTGGAATCCTAGTCAATTGAGAGAAGGACCTAGCGGAGAATATCGATTGACGGAACCATATAAAGAAACCGGGTTCCATTGATCACGAAAGTAGTTCAACGGCCTAGGGATGTTCCTTTAATGGAAAGTATGTCGACTCGTTTCTTAATGGATTCTTACTAATTATGGTCAGCTAGAGATTCCAATGCCCGTTGGTGATGGCGGGAGTACCATAAACGGAAATCTCAAACGCTTAGGACATAATTAGTAAAGAATACAAACGCCACTGTCTTAACCCGAAGTAGTGTAGG
The DNA here is from genome assembly GCA_016624345.1 of Platycodon grandiflorus. Lineage (NCBI taxonomy): Eukaryota > Viridiplantae > Streptophyta > Magnoliopsida > Asterales > Campanulaceae > Platycodon > Platycodon grandiflorus. The sequence goes on along the minus strand of CM028362.1, from coordinate 263,074 downwards.
CCTAGCATACCATCCTTGTTATTTTGATAAAAGCCTTTATCTAAAGCATACTTATTTGTTTTCAATCCCAAGAATACTATCATTATATGTTAGAGTAATTTCTATATCTTCCTAGTATTTTCTCTTACAAATTCTTATCTCCCAATCATTTTATCTATATATTTATATAAAGACAAGTGTCATCCCAAAAGTAAACCCCGTCTCGTGGATCGACTCGTACTTGCACCCGCTATATTGCAATAGCCCGTGCGCTTGGATATTAAATAAACCGTTAGGTTAGAAGCCCAACACCGCTCGGTGGCTGCGAGATACATAAATAATTTTTCCCCGAAAAGAGGGTTGCTCAATAGTGGGGGCTTGCCCAAGTAGTCTTTGAGCTGTTTGAACGCTTTCGAACACTCCTCTGACCATTCAAACGCCTTGTTCCCGCGCAGAATCTTAAAGAAAGGAAGGCATTTTTCTGCTGACCGCGAGATAAATCTTCCCAGAGCGATGATGCAGCCATTCAACCTCTGTACGTCTCTGACCGATTGAGGCTGTTTCATCTCGAGCAGGGTTTTGATTTTTTCTGGATTAGCCTCAATTCCCCTTTGATTGACCATGAAGCCTAGGAACTTTCCTGCTCGAACTCCGAAGACACACTTGCTCGGGTTGAGCTTCATGCTATTCTTGCGCAGGTTGACGAACGTTTCTTCCAAATCAGAAATGTGGTCACGCTCCTTGGTTTTCACGACCATGTCATCCACGTACGCTTCCACGTTTCTGCCTATCTGTGAGGCGAACACCTTGTTGATTATTCGTTGGTAGGTGGCCCCAGCATTTTTTAGCCCAAAGGGCATCATTTTGTAGCAGAATAGTCCTCCAGCTGCTCGAAAGGCTGTGTGAGCCTTGTCCTTCTCTGCCATCTTGACCTGGTGATATCCGGAGTAGGCATCCATGAAGCTCAGCACTTCAAATCCTACAATAGCATCAATCAGGCGATCTATTCGTGGAAGCGGGTAACAATATTTTGGGCAAGCTTTGTTCAGGTCTGTGAAGTCCACGCATAACCTCCATTTCTCGTTGGACTTCTTTACCATGACTACATTAGCTAACCATGTTGGATAATGGATTTCTTTAATTATGCCTGCGGCGAGCAGCTTTTCAATCTCCGCCTTGATGGCCTTATCTTTCTTGGTCGAGAATTATCGTGCCTGCTGCTGAACTGGTCGGAACTCTGGGATAATGTTTAGCTCGTGGAGGGCGACGTCCTCGCTAATCACCTTCATGTCCTCGATTGTCCATGCAAAGACGTCGAGGCTCTTTTTCAGATGTGTGATCAGCCGTTCACGCTCTCTCTTGCCAAGACTTGTCCCGATTTTAATTTTCTGTTCGGGATGTGCCAGATTGATGGTTATTTCTTCAAGCTCACCATGAGCCTCGATCTCGGGGTTAACCCTGACTTGCAAGGTTTCCACCTCTAACTCCTGTTTTTTCTCGAGGACTTGCTCAGGATTAGTGGAATTGAGTATAACCCCATTTGCATTGGCGTTATCTCTGAGAATTCCTCATTCCTTGAAAACTCGACTTCATTGCTGCCGTTGGAGATTATGAGTTTTCGTTTGGCCTTGTATGTTTCTTGGAGGTATCTGTAAACTAAATTTGGTTGGCTTTTCAGCTCCCCTACCCCATATGGTGTTGGAAATTTTGCTCGCTGGTGTGGGGCAGATACCACCATCTGAAATTTGGCCATGAAGGGCAGGCCTAAGATGGCGTTATAGTGTGCTCGGAGGTCGATCACGAGGAAAGTGATTTTTTTGGTCTGAGTTTTCCTTTCGACACCGATCATGACTTCTAGCTCGATCGTCCCTTTCACAGCCACTTTGTAATTGGTGAACCCCTCTAGGTGATCCATGTATGGCTTCAAGTGGACATCTGAGTATCCCATTTGTTGGAAGCTGTTATAGTAAAGAACGTCGCGAGATGCGTCTGTGTCCAACAATATCCGCTCCACATCCCAGCAATCTATGCTCGCTTGGATAGCCAAGGCTTGCTCGGCTGCCAAGGTCGTGGTCGCCAGTTCACTTTGCGTGAAGGTAATGACTTCTTCTCGATTCCCGAGCACAGCGGGCATGGTTGGAGCCTTGTCCAACAAATGGATTTGATTTTTTAACTTTGTGATACTTAGTTCATCTTCGAGAATGACAGAGATTCGCCTTTTGGGTTGTCTGCTACGGCCTGATCTTGTCCGGATCTGTTTTCACCGCGTGGTTTCGTGCCTGAACCGATCCAGCTTCTTGGTTTATCAATCTTTGGATCTCCCTTCTGAGCTGGAAGCACTCTTCTGTCGTATGCCCGGTGTCATTGTGATACGCGCAGTGTTTAGTCTGATCGCGCGTATGACTGAATTCTGGATCTAGGGGAATGACAGGTGGCAATTCTTCTCCGATCTGATTCATGATTTCTTCCTTGGGGCATTTAGCGGCTCGAACTCCCGGCGAGACCGATTCTTTCCATACGTTTTGCCTTTTCTCGAGCCACCCGTTGCCTCCGTCGCGTCGTGACTTTTATCTTTGTCTTTCCCCTTCTTGGGTGGCCCCTCTTCGGTCGTGGTGACATAGCTTTGTGTTCGGGTGAACATTGCACCGCGATCAAGAGGTGGTCGCATTCCCAAGTCCATTTTCAAGAAATCTTTATTCAATCCCGCTTGGAAGCACATGGTGACCTCTCGGTCAGTTAGGTCGTCGCACTGCCCGAGTATCTTTTTGAACCTAGTAAAATAGTGCCGGTGGATTCGGTGGCCCGCTCGGATGTTGCGTAGATCCATCCCGCCTTTGGGTGGCCCCCGCTGCATCGAACTCGGTCATAAACTTTCGCTTCAAGTTTGCCCAACCGGTTATAGACCCGCGAGGCAATCGGCCATACTACTTCACTGACTTCTCCTTCAATGTGCTCACAAAGGCTTTGCATTTGAGAGCCTGGTTGGTTGTGACCATGTTGATTTGGTTTTCAAAGCTTATCACATGGTCTCGGGCAAGGCCATTCCCTGTGTATTTGTCGAACACAGGTATTTGCATATCCAGATCTGGAGGGGTTTGGACAATCCAGTCTGCTAGAGGAACATCCTCTTCTGAGGGTATATCTAGATTTGTTCGCCTCGACTCCAGGGCGATCAGACGTTGCCTAACTTCTTCGAACTTGTCCGGCTCTACTTGCGTGAGCGATGGCCGGGGCATCTGTTTTTCTTCCTCAGGATGCTCGCTACGCGCACCTCTGTCCGATCCTCTTCTAGGCAACATGCGCCTAGGAGATGGTGTGCGTTTTGATCGGTGGGATCATGCTCCGCTCTCTGCTCGTCTGCCTCTGTCCATTGTTCCTCTAGGCGACCTGCGCCTAGGGGATGGTGTGCACCTTGACCGTTGAGAATGGTCGGCTCCCTCTCTTCTTAATCATTGAGAAGCCGGTAAGGATTCTGCTTCTTCGCTGCGTGCACGATTCTTCCTCCGCGGACCCTCCGGTATCGTTAATAGACTATGGATGCTCGGAGCTTCTTGAACTCCCGAACACATTGGTGCTTTGCCCCGATTATCTCGCCTTCTCTACTGTTGTTCAGGCCTCTTGTTAGCTCCGGTACTTGCCGGGTTGTTGGGAGGCTCTTGGCGAATTTCGCGGCTGCTTTGCGTCACGGAGGGAGCAGGATGAGGAGCGCTCATGGAGGGGATGTCAGGAAAGAGTTGTTTCTCTAATGGCACCATGGGTTGCCCCATGGCCAGTAGCTATTGATTGAGCACATACATCCGGCTCGGCTTATTGAGCTTGGTTCGTCGCGCCAACCGAGCTTGCTCGGTTAGCGGCGTGACTTCGAGCCGAGCCTTGGCTTTTCGAGCATTGATCTGGTCCCGTAGCTTAACTCCTGCATTTGCTCGAGGAAGTGGAGGAATGTTAAACGGCCCTACGTGGCCCGATTGCGCTGAATTCGTGTGGGCCGCTGCCAAGTGTGACCTGGTCATTCGGGCATTCGGATTTGGGGGGTGCACGGCCTTTGGGTTGTTGTGGAGGTGGTTCTGTAATCTCACCGCCTACACATTCCAGGACCGGCTCTTCCACCAAAAGGTTGTTTCCGTTTTGGACCATGCTTGATCGTAGTATTTGTGCTATAAGGCTTTTAAGGGAATAGAATAAAGATCGCTCCCAAGAACGAACCAACCGATGATACACAAAATGTTGCGGGCGGAACTCTCTTGAATTTTCTTGATTATCCGGACTTTAGCTAAGTACCTAAAAAGACAAGAAAACACACTAGGGTGAATGCAGGGCTTGCCCCGCTAAAACACTCCTGTGAGAGTAAGAACTTGCTTCTCAATTTGACGGGTTTTAGCTTGTGAATAGTGAACGTACCTCTGGCCAAGGGCTTGCTTGGCTTTTATAATGAAATGGAGTAATTAGTAGGCTGATTTTGAGGGGTGTCAATCCCTGTAATTGAGGAGAAGTAACTGCCTGGCGTGATTAGGGTCAATCCCTGATTTTTAGCCTAGGATCTCGGACACGAGTAGACGTGTAACGCCCGCCTCATTTGCATCATCTCATTATATAATTTCATATATGTTTTGCATACTTCATCATATCATTTACACCATTTTATCGTATATAGTTCTTGTATACTTTGCATATCTCACGTCATCATTTGCGTCATTTTATCGTGAATTATTACGTATGTCACGTGTGCCATATTGTTGATTAAGTCATGTAATATATCGTGTTTGAGTCGTATTGCGAGTAAGTGTGATCAAGCCTAGGAATTGGAGAGAAACCAAACTGTATTTGGCTCACAAACCTTGGCACGACCGTGCAGCTTGGGTTGCACGACCGTGCAAGGCTGTCCAGAAAGTTAACATCTTGAATTTAGCTTGGCACGACCGTGCAGCCTATTTGGCACGGCCGTGCGAAGCCACCCAGATTCCAGATTTAGCAAAATAGGGTTGGCACGACCGTGCATGTAATATGGCACGGCCGTGCGAGGTTGGCACGACCGTGCAGCTTGTCTGGCACGGCCGTGCGAAGCATATTAGGCTGAATGGCTTACGCGAGAAGCCTTGTTTTATTTTAAATTGAGTGGCCCTCAATTAGCCACGTCACCAACCGAGAGAGAGAGAGAGTTTCAGCCACTTAAAACCCTTAAAGAGTGTTACACACTCTCATTTTCCTCCTCCTTTGCCATAGAACATAGAGAGAGAAAGGAGAGAGTTTAGAGAGAGGAAGTGGAGACATTGTGAGTTTGAGAGAGAGTCTCGACGATCCGACCACACCATTGCGAAGGTCTCGACGAAAGGAAGCTTTCCTACCGATTAGTTTTTCGTTTTCTTCACTTTTTCCGACGAGAGGTAAGCTACTACCCCCTTTTCTTCTTGTTTTATGTCTCATATGACATATTGGACTTCTAATATGCGAAGTTACCATGCTAGATACGTGTATATGTGATTCTTGCCATAAATGCCATTTTTGGACTTGTGAAATATGTTGTTAGTCGTTCTATGAGGTTGGAAAACTCGATATTGGGCGATAATGTGTTAGGATTAAAGTGCAAGATCATTTTCGTAACCCGTTGTCATTAGTAACCTAAAATGACTCTAGCGGAGTCGGTTAGGGTTTGATAATTAATGAGACCACGTGTGTGTTTTGTGAGCTCTTTGGATGCTCGAGAGACCCGTTGGGGAATTGGTTACCCGATATACGTATAATGGTATTGTGTTGAATTTGATGTTGGAATTATATGGCTATGTGTACTAGAATTATTTGGTGTACATTAGCATGTTATTGTGGTGTCGTTATACTCCCTACTTTGGAGTATAATGCTTTTATTTAATGTTGAGTAAACATCTACTTGAACATTTGGTTGATTAGTTAATGTGTCGAGTAAACATCTACTTGAGCATTGTTTAAGTCCATGGCATATTTGTTGGAGGTGTATTGACGCCGGTTATTGCGTGAGCCGGGCTACGTAATAGCCGAAGGCCAATACATCGGGCCTCGCCCTACCGTTGGCCGCGGTAGGGGTTATAGCGCTAAGTGTTGTACGGAATAAACGCGACCTTGGTAAGCTATACCGTGATTGTTTCTCGGGTCGTTGGGGACCGAGTCTTCACGTCGACGTGGATACGGTAAACGGTTCACCTTTGGTTTTGTTATTTGGTTCGATGATCGGTACGACATCAACGGTTTCTTCATTTGGTATTATTGGTTGGTTGGTTGGAAGTTGGTTTGTCGGAGGTGTACCTCGACGGTATCCTTTATATGTGTTATATATCGCACCTATGTGAGTTGCATGCTACGTGACTTATGTTATGAGTTACTTGATGTGATGATGATTGGAAATGATTATATTATGCCAACCATGATATATATATGATTCTTATTACCGTTTGCATCTCGCATGCCATCTTGTTGCATTAGTAGCTTATTGAGTTTTATAACTCACCCCGTCCATTGTTTATTGTTTTCCTTAGATCCCGAGCCTGCGAGAAACCCCGTGATCGGCCGCCGCTGTCGTCGTCGCTCATTCTTTTGGTAGTGCTCCTTGAGCCTGGTATTTTCTTTTGGTGAGGCCGAGGGTACATATGTTAATTAAACATTGTAAAGTTGGGTAGTAGTCCCGTACATGTGGTTTATCCATATTCTTTTGTAGATGCCGACGTGGATGTCGCTTTGTAAACATTACTTACTTTATTATTCCGCGTACTCGATGATATTATATGTTTGGTCCCGAGCCTCTTAGCTCGTGGGTTGTTGGTTATCTATTGGTTACGTTATGTGTTCATTTCCGCCTTTGCGTGCCGTGACGTATTGTTTTGTTTTTAAAATAAACATACACTTGCATTACAGGTTTTATGCACGAAAAGTGATTTTGAAATTGTGCATTTTGTGTCCGTCTCGCGAACCGAACGAGATACCATATAGGATCTCGGGTCGGGTCGTGATTTGGTATCGAGCATAAGTTAGCTCGCTGGGATTCGGTATCCTTGGCTTAGCGGGGTTGGTTGAGTGTGTCCGAGTCGTTAACGACGAGTGTTTGTTGCAGTGAACAATTATGGTTGAGACTCGGAATGGAGCGGGTTCTAGTAGGGCCACTGAGGCCGAAAGGGACACCCGTCGAACCGGACCGAACCCATCTCCCAACCAAGCTACGGACAATGTCGAGAGTCCTATGCATCGAATGAGGCCTTCATGCACACCATGCAAGGTTTTATGCAAACAATGATGGAGATGAACCGACGCACAATGGACATGAATCGACAAGCTATGGATGGACAAGGCCAAGTAGGTGGACAGAGAGTAGTGCAACCGACCGGGGAGTCGGGAGAATGATCGCAGATTGGAAAGGTTTTTGAAGATGAAACCGAGGAGCTTTAATGGTGAGCCGGATCCGGAGAAGGCCGAGAGGTGGATTGAGTCGACAGAGAAAGTTTTCGCAAAGATTGGGATGTACGGATGAGGAAAGATCAAGTTCGCCACATTCAAGCTTGAGGATGCGCCGAACATTGGTGGAAGGTTTTGGAAGCCATTGGGTACAAGATCGACAGTGAGAACATGGGAGCTCTTCTTGCAACGGTTTCGGAACCGCTGTCCGATGTGATTCAGCGAGGAAGGAAGTGGAATTTCTTGGTTTGGAGCGGGGAGTCTATCGGTAGCTCAAGATTCCTCCAAATTTACCGAGTTATCCCGATATCGCACACATTTGCTACCGACGAAGAGAAGAAAGTCTACCGTTTGTGAAGGGGTTGAGGACCGAGTACCGAAAGCAACTCATACCACTCGAGTTGGCAAGCTACCAGGGGCGGTGGACAAGGCATACCGAATGAGCATGACATTGAGGAGCACCGTACGAAGCAAGGAAATACCAGGGAAGTCAACGGGAAATAGTTAGTGGAGCTCAACAATGGACACGAGATGGAGAAATCGTGGTAACCGTGGACCGGCAACGAGAGGCAAATAACAACCGCAGAGGAGGACAGAACAACAGAGAACGGAAATCGTGGAACGCGGCAGGGGCAACGGGCCCGGGGATGACGTGTAATTTTGCTTGAGGACCGGTCATACGGAGAGAGATGCGGAAGAAGCAAGGGAAGTGTGTCCTTTGTGGTGATGGCACGCACTTTCAGAGGGATTGCCCAAGGAATAAAGGGGTCCCACAAGGAGGTGCGCAGCCGAATGCAGGCGTCAAGAGGGACAACGAGGGTCGTCCTAGAGTCCAGGGTCGAGTTTTTGCCCTAGACCAAAATAGGGTGCCCGAAGCCACCAATGTCATAGGAGGTACCTTACTCGTCTCTAGTGTTAAAGCCCGAGTTCTCATAGATCCAGGGTCATCGCATTCATACATCGCATCTCATTTTGCCTCGCCATTTGCATCATATGCCCGAATCTTTGCCGTATGTGCTTGAGGTGTCTACTCCGATGGGAGAGTGCCAAGTAGCTTCGGATGTTTATCATGATTGTGATGTGGTTGTTGATGGCCACCATTTACCCGCCGATTTGGTTGTTTTGCCTATTCGGGATTTTGATGTGATTTTGGGAATGGATTGGTTGCATGCGCACCATGCCGTTGTGGACTGTCGTAAGAAGTTTGTTACTTTTGATGTGCCGAATATGTCGTCCTTTGTGTTTGTTGGTGATAAGTGTATGGGTGGAGTTCGTCTTATTTCGGCTTTGAAAGCCCGTAAGTTGTTGCATCGTGGTTGTTCGGGGTATTTGGCTTGTGTGGTGGACAAGTCAAAAGGGTGGTTATGATGGATGATGTCGCATCGTGAGGAATTTCCTGATGTCTTTTCGGATGACTATGAGATGCCTCCGGATAGAGAATTGGAGTTTTGTATCGAGTTGTTACCGGTACCGCGCCGATATCGAAAGCACCATATCGCATGGCGCCGGCCGAGTTGAAGGAATTAAAGATTCAATTGCAAGAGTTGCTTGATCGGGGTTTTATCAAACCGAGTGTATCGCCTGGGGTGCACCTGTTGTTTGTGAGGAAGAAGGATGGTTCGTTGAGGCTATGTATTGACTACCGGAGTTGAATCAAGTTACAATTAAGAATAAATACCCACTCCCACATATTGATGATTTGTTTGATCGCCTTCGAGGTTCCGTAGTGTACTCCAAGCTTGACCTTAGGAGTGGTTATCATCGCTGAAGGTTAGAAGGAGGATGTTCCTAAGACGGCATTCAGGACTAGATACGGGCATTTTGAGTTTGTGGTTATGCCCTTTGGGTTGACTAATGCACCCGCGGTGTTTATGGATTTGATGAATAGGGTGTTCTTGCCGTACCTTGATTGTTTTGTGGTCGTTTTCATCGATGACATTTTGGTGTACTCGAAGTCTCGGGAAGAGCACGAGAAGCACTTGAGGATTGTGTTGACAGTTTTGAGGGAAAGGAAGTTGTATGCTAAGTTTAGCAAGTGTGCCTTCTGGTTGGAGGAGGTAACATTTTTGGGTCATGTAGTTTCAGGCAAGGGGATTTCAGTTGATCCGACAAAGATCGAGGCTGTGGTGAGTTGGAAGAGGCCCGAGTCGGTGACGGAGATTCGGAGTTTCTTGGGGTTAGCGGGTTATTATCGGAGGTTTATAGAGGGATTTTCTAAGATTGCAACCCCTTTGACGACTTTGACTCAAAGAATAAGCCGTTTGTATGGAATGATAAGTGTGAGGCAAGTTTTCGGGAATTGAAGGAAAAGTTGACTACGGCTCCTATCTTAGCATTGCCGAATGGACATGATGGGTTTGTGATTTACGATGCTTCAAGGAAGGTTTGGGTTGTGTTTTGATGCGAACGGAAGGGTCATTGCTTATGCTTCACGGAAGTTGACTCGATGAACGTAACTACCCGACACACGATCTCGAGTTGGTGCGATTATTTTTGCTCTTCATAAATGGAAGCATTATTTGTATGGGGCTAAATTTGAGGTATTCACTGATCATAAAAGTCTTAAGTATTTATTTTCACAAAAGGAGTTGAATAATCGGCGAAGGTGGATGGAACGTTGAAGGATCATGATTGTACTATACTTTATCACCCGGAAAGGCCAACGTGGTGGCGGATGCGCCGAGTAGGAAAGCGTATGTTTCTTGTTTGATGACTAGGGAATGGAAGATGCTAGAGGACATTCGTGATTGGGGTCCTAGTGAATCTAGCCATGGGGTGATCTTTGCTAACATTCGGCTACTCCTGTTGTTCCAACGGATTAAGGAGACTCAAGAGAGTGATCCGGAGTTGAAGAAGGTGATTGATGAGTTAGGTGGGGGTAAGACCCCGGATTTTGCTATGAATAGTGATGGTATTTTGACGTTTCGGGGTAGAGTTTGTGTACCGGCGATTGAGGAGGTAAAACGACAAGTGTTAGATGAAGCCCATAAGTCTAAATACACAATTCACCCCGGGAGTACCAAGATGTATCGGGATTTGAAGAAGAATTTTTGGTGGAATGGAATGAAAAGGGAAATCGCCGAGTTTGTGTCGAAGTGTTTGACTTGTCAACGGATTAAAGCGAGCATCGAGGCCACCGGGTTGTTACAACCTTTGGAAATTCGGAATGGAAATGGGAGAATATTGCAATGGATTTTGTGACGGGTTACCGAGGACTCGACGAGGTCATGATGCGGTTTGGGTTATTGTCGATAGATTGACTAAGTCGGCCCATTTCCTTCCCATTGCGATTTCGGATTCGTTGGAGAAGCTTGCTTCATTATATATTCGGAGATTGTGAGGTTGCATGGGGTGCGGTGAGCATTGTGTCGGACAGGATCCGCGGTTTACTTCGGTTTTGGCAATCACTTGAATGCTTTGGGGACGAAGTTGAACTTGAGTACGCATTTCACCCGCACCGATGGACGTCCGAGAACGATTCAAATACTTGAGGATATGTTGAGAGCTTGCTCGATGGACTTTAAGGGACTTGGGATTCGCATGTGCCATTGATCGAGTTCGCCTACAATAATAGTTATCAGTCGAGTATCGAGATGGCTCCGTATGAGGCACTTTATGGTAGGAAGTGTCGTTCTCCGATTTGTTGGGATGAAGTTGGTGAAGCGAAGTTGTGGGGCCCTGAGATGGTACATGAATCGGCGGAGAGTGTAAAGGTTATTCGGGAGAGATTGAAAACGGCCCAGAGTAGACAAAAGAGTTATGCCGACAATAGACGTAGGGATCTTGAGTTTGAGGTTGGCGATCACGTGTTTTTGAAGGTTTCACCTCGGATTGGGGTTAAGAGGTTTGGAAAGAAAGGAAAATTGGCCCCGAGGTTTGTTGGACCGTTTGAGATCTTGGAAAGGATTGGGAAGCTGGCGTATAGACTGGCATTGCCGCCTTCGATGTCAGGTATTCATGATGTGTTTCACGTATCGATGTTGAGGAAGTATTTGATGGATGCCTCGCATGTGTTGGAGTATGAGCCGGTGGATTTGACACCTGACCTTTCGTATGTTGAGCAACCGGTACAGATCTTGGATAGGAAGGAGCAAGTATTGAGGACAAAGACCATACCCCTCGTGAAAGTGTTGTGGAGGAATCACAATGTCGAGGAGGCCACTGGGAGACCGAGCAGAGATGCGTGAAAAATATCCCGTTGTTTGTTGGAGTCGGTAAGTAAATTCGCGGACGAATTTATTCTAAGGGGGTGAGAATGTAACGCCCGCCTCATTTGCATCATCTCATTATATAATTTCATATATGTTTTGCATACTTCATCATATCATTTACACCATTTTATCGTATATAGTTCTTGTATACTTTGCATATCTCACGTCATCATTTGCGTCATTTTATCGTGAATTATTACGTATGTCACGTGTGCCATATTGTTGATTAAGTCATGTAATATATCGTGTTTGAGTCGTATTGCGAGTAAGTGTGATCAAGCCTAGGAATTGGAGAGAAACCAAACCGTATTTGGCTCACAAACCTTGGCACGACCGTGCTGGTTGCACGACCGCAAGGCATCCGAAAGTTAACATCTTGAATTTTGGCACGACCGCGCCTATTTGGCACGGCCGTGCGCCACCCGCATTCCGATTTAGCAAAATAGGGTTGGCACGACCGTGCATGTAATATGGCACGGCCGTGAGGTTGGCACGACCGTGCAGCTTGTCCGGCACGTGTGCAAGCATATTAGGGAATGGCTTACGAGAAGCCTTGTTTTATTTTAAATTGAGTGGCCCTCAATTAGCCACGTCACCAACCGAGAGAGAGAGTTTCAGCCACTTAAAACCCTTAAAGAGTGTTACACACTCTCATTTTCCTCCTCCTTTGCCATAGAACATGAGAGAGAGAGAGAGAGTTTAGAGAGAGGAAGTGGAGACATTGTGAGTTTGAGAGAGAGTCTCGACGATCCGACCACACCATTGCGAAGGTCTCGACGAAAGGAAGCTTTCCTACCGATTAGTTTTCGTTTTCTTCACTTTTTCCGACGAGAGGTAAGCTACTACCCCTTTTCTTCTTGTTTTATGTCTCATATGACATATTGGACTTCTAATATGCGGTTACCATGCTAGATACGTGTATATGTGATTCTTGCCATAAATGCCATTTTTGGACTTGTGAAATATGTTGTTAATCGTTCTATGAGGTTGGAAAACTCGATATTGGGCGATAATGTGTTAGGATTAAAGTGCAAGATCATTTTCGTAACCCGTTGTCATTAGTAACCTAAAATGACTCTAGCGGAGTCGGTTAGGGTTTGATAATTAATGAGACCACGTGTGTGTTTTGTGAGCTCTTTGGATGCTCGAGAGACCCGTTGGGGAATTGGTTACACGATATACGTATAATGGTATTGTGTTGAATTTGATGTTGGAATTATATGGCTATGTGTACTAGAATTATTTGGTGTACATTAGCATGTTATTGTGGTGTCGTTATACTCCCTACTTTGGAGTATAATGCTTTTATTTAATGTTGAGTAAACATCTACTTGAACATTTGGTTGATTAGTTAATGTGTCGAGTAAACATCTACTTGAGCATTGTTTAAGTCCATGGCATATTTGTTGGAGGTGTATTGACGCTCGGTTATTGCGTGAGCCGGGCTACGTAATAGCCGAAGGCCAATACATCGCCTCGCCCTACCGTTGGCCGCGGTAGGGGTTATAGCGCTAAGTGTTGTACGGAATAAACGCGACCTTGGTAAGCTATACCGTGATTGTTTCTCGGGTCGTTGGGGACCGAGTCTTCACGTCGACGTGGATACGGTAAACGGTTCACCTTTGGTTTTGGTTAATTGGTTCGATGATCGGGTACGACATCAACGGTTTCTTCATTTGGTATTATTGGTTGGTTGGTTGGAAGTTGGTTTGTCGGAGGTGTACCTCGACGGTATCCTTTATATGTGTTATATATCGCACCTATGTGAGTTGCATGCTACGTGACTTATGTTATGAGTTACTTGATGTGATGATGATTGGAAATGATTATATTATGCCAACCATGATATATATATATGATTCTTATTATCGTTTGCATCTCGCATGCCATCTTGTTGCATTAGTAGCTTATTGAGTTTTATAACTCACCCCGTCCATTGTTTATTGTTTTCCTTAGATCCCGAGCCTGCGAGAAACCCCTGATCGGCCGCCGCCCTGTCGTCGTCATCATTCTTTTGGTAGTGCTCCTTGAGCCGGTATTTTCTTTTGGTGAGGCCGAGGGTACATATGTTAATTAAACATTGTAAAGTTGGGTAGTAGTCCCGTACATGTGGTTTATCCATATTCTTTTGTAGATGCCGACGTGGATGTCGCTTTGTAAACATTACTTACTTTATTATTCCGCGTACTCGATGATATTATATGTTTGGTCCCGAGCCTCTTAGCTCGTGGGTTGTTGGTTATCTATTGGTTACGTTATGTGTTCATTTCCGCCTTTGCGTGCCGCGACGTATTGTTTTGTTTTAAAATAAACATACACTTGCATTACAGGTTTTATGCACGAAAAGTGATTTTGAAATTGTGCATTTTGTGTCCCGTCTCGCGAACCGAACGAGATACCATATAGGATCTCGGGTCGGGTCGTGACAAGACGTGGCCCCAAGATTCCCAAAGACAGTTACAGGCCTGCTTTGCTATGCTCGCCTGATCGTATGCCCGTAATTTAATGCATGCTCGCCCGATCGTCTGCTCACCAGGACGAGGTCTATGCCCGGTTTTATCCTAATCGCCTACCCCGAGCAGTAATATAAATATGTGCTATCATGTTAATACAATATTTTAAACACTATTAATTAAAAATAGTGTGTTCACTTTTACTAACGAAGAGGTCGGGTGTTCAAGTCTTACTAGAGACACCCTGATACGTAACTACTTTCAACAAAGAGGTCGGGTGTGTCCAAGCCTCACCAGAGGCATCGTTGTTGTTCAAGCTAAGCCAAAGGCACAGTATAGTACTGCTCACTTCTCTTAATAGAGAGATCGAGTGTTCAAGTCCCACTAGAAGCACCCTGGTAATAAGGTCGGGTGTTCAAAGCCTCGTCATTTGTTCTAACCACACCAAAGGCACTATAAAGTATTAACTGTAGCCTTTTAAGACATTAAATAATACTAATAATAAGGGTTGAAGTAAGGTTTATGTTCCCTCTAATCTTTAAAAAATATATATATATATAATATTATAGAGTGATTAATTTAAGTATTTTTCTTTTGATAGACGATATATCTTTTCCTTCTTATTTGATGGTTATTTTCATTCTTTCATTCTTTATTTTTTGTCCATAAACTATCTTCTTTTTTTAACCCTAAAAGAAAAAAAAAGTCTCGTTAATAAAATAAAACCAAAAAATCATCAAGTTTCAAACATCAACTATTATTCAGATCTCCCAATATTTTGAGATATTTTAGGGAGATGATTGAAATTAATTTTGTTAGAAATTAGATGACTATTAGTGATAATAGTAAAATTGCATCTTCCACTGGCAATTTTACCCCAAAAATAGTACTATGGTAAAATATATAGATTGGTTAAAATACAATGGCAAAATTAACTATTTTTCCCATTATTATACGAGTATTAGAAGATTCTTCAATGCAATTATCTATTTAGTGAAAAATGTAAGACACGAAGGAAAGATAAACTTTCTCAAAAAAATAAAAAAAATTAATAATAACTTCTCTAATGCAAATATTTTATGCTGAGGTGGAGGTGATGTAACATTTAGTAGGGAAGACATCATCTACATTATACTCTAGAAGTAGAGGATCGTGTAAAAGATATCTTTCCATCCACGTTATTAAATAATAATTAAATAATATGATTTTCTTAAAAATTACAATTACTACATTATCGAAATTTAATTTTTTTCTTCAATTTTGTTTAATTTTTGCCGTCAATTTTGTTTAATTTTTACCGTCAATTCTAGCGTTGATAAAATTAAATAGTAATTTTTTTATACTTTGTAATTAAAAAATTGTCACGTTTGAAAGAATATTCAAAAAAAGTTTTGGGTTTGAACATGTTTAGAAAGAGAATTCTCTATATTTTACTCCCTCTGTTCGAACCAATGAGTCTAGTTTTGACTTTTTTTTTTGTCAACTTAATTAAAACTTGACGACAATTTACACAAATTTATTTTTTTACGAAGTCCCAAAAATTATAATCTATATTATTCTTAATGTATTTTTAATGAATGAAATTTTATTTACAAAAATATGATTAAAGTATGTAAAATTTTAATTTAATTTAGTCACATGTTAACTTTTAAAAATAAAAATTGACTCTTTGATTGGAACGGAGGAGTATATTTTTGCCACATAGGAATTTTTTTTTCATATTTAAATAGAGAGAGACAATTTCCACTAAAATAATTGTTTATCCACTACACATTAATATCTACTTAGCTTATGATTGGACAAAAATACCCTTTGAGAGGTCCCTTAGACATAATGCAATATTTTATCACTTCAATGGATAATTTATTATTTGATGAAAAGTTATGCACAGCAGAAGTATTTTGTAAATTGAATAAAGGAAAGTCAGTATACAGCAAATTAATGTGCATGACACTATGTAAAGAGTTTAAGAGATAGAGAAGTTCGACACAAGTATTTAACGTGGTTCGAATCTCCAATGCTACATCTAACCCTCACAGCCCTCTAGCACTTGTGAAACAATAATACACTATAATTCTTTCAATTACATATTGAGGTCGAAAGAATTCTCTCAATTCCAACTCAACTAGTTAGCTGTCCAAATAGATTCTTTACACAGGAAAACTTTTTTCCTCTCCTAGTTGACAATTCAACTAGGACACTTTACTAAATTCTGGAAAAGATGATTTTATTTTTTTGGAATGACCCTTAAGTAGTCTAATGAAAGCTCCGTTGTAGATTTTTTATGCTGAAATCTTCAGTGTTGAAAAGACTTTTGAATCTTGGAAGAACACTCCTTGATGTGATCTTTCAATGTAGAAAGTGGTAGCTCTTTTCTATATTTTGTTGCTGCTACTCTCTTATTTCTCAACTATATTTTCTCTTTTAAAAGTGTTGTATTTTTTTGAGAGAGCTGCTTGAGAGCGATTGAAGGCTACATTTCTTCATAGAGAGATGTCCTTTTAAAAGCACTGAATGAGTGAAAGAGTTGTTATGCAATGACTCTAATATGCAATTTGAAAATTTCACTTGATCAACTTGCGATTGCTAGCCCATATGTCGCTTAGGAATATTCTATTCATTTTATCTCACGAGCTTTTGTCTCTCACAACCTTGGTGTTGTCTTTATTAGGGTTTCTCTTTGTGACAAAGATTTTGAAATGATTTTATTGCCCTTAATGAACTTTCGAATAATTTCATTGTTGTTTATGTTCTTAACCTTAGTTGTTTTGCTGCTTAAGCTTAGCTGTTTTGCTGCTTTAGCACTTAGCTTTTTCAAAGAAAAAACTAACACTTTTTGATGAAAAATATTGAAAACTCTTGTACATAAACATTCTAATCTTTTGGGATAATTCTAACCTAAATATTATCATCAAAACTAATCTATACAAAAGGTCCTAACAACCTTAATTAGTCATACAATATATTTTTTAAATTAATTTTACTTCACTTTTTCTTTCAATTGAAAGGCAATTATTTTTTTCTTTTCATGTTTTTATGTAAAATTGTATTTAATCTTTTTGAAGACATTTTTTTTAAATAACGTAATTTGATATATATGTGCGTAGCTACAATTATTTTTCTGTTAATTTTTTTGTTGCACTTGAATGTTACCAACTTTTATTAATTCACCTTTGAGCAATGTTTTTAATTTTTTATTATATCCAATGACTAATGTATTTTCATTTTATCTTTCTACTTGCTTGAAGAATTTCATATAACAATTTGTGCTCATAAAAAAATGGAAAAGTGAAATTACATGGTATGCATGAAGTGAAAAAAAAAAAAAAATCTTAGCATGAAATTTTATTACTAAAATAAAATAGATTAAAATATGAACGTCAATATTATAATTAAGATTTTTATTTTCGAATATCGTACGATCAAATATATGCTAGTTTTAATTTATCTAATTATGACATGAATTAAGAAAATGATATTTTCGTCCATGTAAGCTTAACATATACTCTTCCATTTAAATATGTCACAGAGTGACGAAGGAAAACCAGAGAATTGCATTGAAGATATTCTAAATATTTTTAACCAAGTTTTTCACACCATTGATTTCGCAAAGAGAATATTATAAAATGTTATGAGTACTTAAAAAATATCAATTTTTTTATACCAAATGATGTATATGTGACAGTTGATATGATGAATTAATTATAATTTTTAATTTTATTTTTTGTATTAAATTAGCTGACACATTATTTGATATAAAAATTTAATACTCTTTATGTATCCATAGCATTACTATATTGTAAATATAAAAACGTTCAAAATCATTTTGATTGACTTGGTAAATGTAATTAGGGTGTAAATGGTTCGGTTTATGACAAAACCATGAATCAAACCGCTCCGAACGGTTTCATTTTTAAACCGAACCAAACTGCATGAGGCTTGAAACCGAACCATTCGGTTCGGTTTGGTTCGGTTCGATTTTATGGTTCAAAGTAATTTATTTTTCAAATATTGAAAAAGAAGAAGACAAGGTAAATTTTCAAATATTGAAAAAGAAAAAGAAAGTTGAGACTAATTTTATAAGGTCGAGAGAAAGATCTTACGATGGTTGAAAGAAAATTTTGGTTCTATGAGATGTGAGAAAGAATGTTAGAGAGGTGAAACGGAGAGTGCTCGCGAGGTAAGAGGGACAATAACAGATTAATGGTGAAACACGACATTACGTTGAGGTGAGAGAAAAAGAGAGAGAGTTGAGAGCTAAGGCGTGCAATTATCATCTTTACTCTTAGATTTTTCTAGATCTCGGTATAAAATTTTCAAGACAAATCAATGACTATTAATAATAAGAATATTATATATATATATATATATATGATTTGGTTTGGTTTAGTTTGGTTCGATTTCACGGTTCGGCGGTTTAAATTTACACCCCTAAATGTAATTTTTTTTTTTTTTTGTGGGGAGATAATCTATTTGACTTTTATTGTAAGACTTTGAACAGCTGGGGAGCAGTTGACGATGCATAACATTCGTGGTATCATAGTTGAGGGTGTTAAAATCGAAATTTATTCAGACGGTTGATCATTTTCACAAGGATTTCGGTAAATAGCAAATTAGGTAATTGCTGGGGAGCAGGCGAGCGACATCTTGAGACTTTGATGAAAGCATTCTTTTCCATTCCCGAAGAGTTGCAATCACGAGTTGTGTAGGAAGGTGTGCCATTGTTCAAATCAACCTTCACTTCACCCCCATTTCGATGTTCTTGGTCCGAGTAAAAATTTGTTTGGAGAAAGGAAAAAGAACGACGTGCCTGTTTTATTATAACTGGCCGAAATTTTTTTTTAAGTGTGGATTGATGTGATTATTTGGAATGAGAATTAGGTTTCTTCATTGATGTTGATAAGAGTATTATTGTATCACTATCTATCTATGTTCTCCTACTAATAATTATCAAATCTAATAGGTTTTGTTTGTTAGAATGGGGGATGATGAGAGCCACGCGTATAGGGTTGACGAAAGCAGCCAGGCCCAGGCGGCGACTTACACCGTGGACGAAGCGCTAACGGCGGTAGGGTTTGGAAAATTCCAGATCCTGGTGCTGGCTTATGCTGGGATGGGACAGGCTTCGGAAGCCATGGAGATGATGCTTCTGTCGTTTGTAGGACCAGCGGTTCAGTCGGCATGGGGTCTTTCTTCTCATCAAGAAAGCTTATTAACCAGCGTGGTTTTGCTGGCATGCTGCTTGGAGCCTATTCCTGGGGCATTCTTTCCGATAAACATGGGAGAAAGCAAGTATTTCCTTTTTTTTTTTTTATTACCTTTTACTACTCTCCTCTCTCTCCCTACCAAAATGGAGTGTTAATATTCAATAATATTAGGAAATTTATACAAAAATAAATACGTATTCAGGGACAAAAAAATTTAAAAATGGACGGGACAGGGGATAGTACTGTCTTTTACTACTCCAATCATTTTTCTAATCTTTTCAATGTAAAGATAATTAAAGAAAAGACAATGTACCAAAAAATAATAAAAAGCAAAATTATCTTCTACTCCGTTAAGAGAAAAAATTGATATGAGTATTTTTATTTTATTTTATTTTTGGGTTTCTGTTTATTTGTCTGACCACCGCCTAGCACTGACTGGTGGCTAGCTCATGGTTGTTTCAAACTTAAAAGGCTTAAAAGAATCTAGAGGCAGTGGGAAAAATGATTGGAGATGAGTACCCCTCTTGTCAGGAAGAAATTAACATTCATTCTTCTTTTCAAAAATACCCTTTTGCGGCTTTAATAATATTCCTTGTATTCATTCTAGTCTCTCTTGTAACCTGCAGGAGAGGATTCCTTGTTACAGCAATGGTTACAGCTAGCGCTGGTTTTCTAAGTGGGTTTGCTCCAAATTTTGTTTCACTGCTTATTCTTCGTTGTATGGTTGGTATTGGATTGGGAGGTGGGCCTGTACTCTCATCTTGGTTTTTGGAATTTATCCCTGCTCCAAGTAGAGGCACTTGGATGGTAGCATTTTCAGCTTTCTGGACACTTGGAACGATTCTTGAGGCTTCACTTGCGTGGGTATTGTCACCACGCCATATGCTTTTCAATGTGAAAATATACTTCTGTTTCCTATATTTGTTTCTATTATCTCAGTATATGATTTTTAAAGCATGAAGCAATGAGGATAGAGTATGTTTGCTGTCACTAAGAAAACTAGATTTTTAAGCAAATATACGAGACATATAATCTGACATCAAACCTTTTACATTTTACAGCGTTTCCATTTATTGCTATGATCTTCTTACAATTTCAAATTCAGACATCCTTCTCTAATTGTAATATAGTCTAACCAGGTAGTACAGCTTCATTCAATCGAATTACATCTCCAAAAGCCAAAGAACAGCAAACTGTCAATATGAAGTACTGCTCATGATTAGGCCTGGCAATGGATCATAACTTTGTTGATTTACTCAGATTATATGAGAATGTGGCGACATGAAACTGTTTCCTTATTATTGGATGGCCTTCTCTACATTGTATATGATTTTAGATTTGAGGTACTTGACTTATATACCTGTGGTTTTTGGAGTTTCTTTGAGGCTCTCTTTAGTTCAAATTAGACCTACCAGGTGGCAGTGGGTTCCCTTTTACCCCTTGATGTTCTCTGAAGACAAGCTGATACGTTCAAGCGTTTTACCTCAATGATCCCATGTTGAAAAATTGAGATCGTGTGGCTGTACTTTCTTTGCTTGGCAGTCTTTGGTTGCTGTTCGCTGCGCTTTTGTATGATTTTAATGTTGATCTTGTTCGTTTATATCAGTATATCTTTTGTTTACCAGGTCATCTTTATGGATGAACTTAGTCAGCTATTTGAAGCAGTCTTAGGTCGCTCTCTCTTTTTGATAGTTGAAATTTTTCCGGCCCTCAGCTTTTTCGTAGATGTCAGGTGGTAGTTGATCTCTGTTGGTGAGCGGAGATAGTTGAGCTGTTTATGGGCTGTTAGAAACTACACTTTTCACTCATCAAAAAAAGATACTATACTTTTCTAAGCAAGTCCAGAAAAGTTGATTCAGAGCTCTTACTTAGTCTGGTGCAGAGCATTTTTTGATGTCGGTTAGACCTAGGAAGACCCAACGCTTTAGCAGAATATGTGGATTTTGGCCACGAGTGATGAGAAAAGATTTGGTTCTGGGAAATACCAGTTAAAGTGTGATCATTAAGGAGTAGTTGGTCATGGGTGTTTTCTCGAGGAGTGATGCACACTCTGTTACTTCATGACTCTTCTAGATGTCTTTTGCTGCTGCTTCCAACCTTGCTTATAAAGGTACTGTAGCAATCCTATTTGTATCTTTTCCTTTATATCTACCTGTTGAATAGACTCTGAAGCTACTGACTATACGGTGGAGTAATAGTGGTTTATCCTCCGTAGTAATGACATGGATCTGTATTTGCTGTCTGGTGAGAGTGGCAGCCAACAGTATTCATATTGTTCTTCTCGCTACAATTATTAGCGTCTTGCATTCTCTGCCTCTCCCTACGTTCAGCTTCATCATGCGAGGCACTAAAATGACGGTTGAGAAGCCTTTTCTTCATCAACTCTGTTCTCTCCCCGAACGAGAAACTTGGAATGGAGGGAAAAGGACTCGTGCTCACGAAAGATGGCATCATGGTATCAAAACTCTGGATGAATATCATGAATTGCTCTTTAACTTCTCGCTTCTTGGTCCCTGCCATTTGGGGTTTTTATTCGATCTCTGCGCTTGACATCTTGGAACGTTATATTGCTATTCCAGTCGCTCATTCTATGCCTGGTTATATCAACCTCATAGTTCGATGCACTTTCCCTCAACAATTTTATTTGAAAAGTTGATCAAAGGAAACTGAAGACTAATGATTAAGGCATGGAGTCCGGATGCAATGGCAGCGAAGCGGGAGAACATAGACTAAACATGTACTGTGTAGTGTCCCTCATATACTTGACACCTCATCATCATGAATTGCTCTTGACTTCCCGCCTCTTGGTCCCTGCCCTTTCAGTTGATTGCTGTGCTTGACATCTTGCATTAAGGCAAGAAGGCAGAATTTGATCTCTCCCAATTCCCCTATCTAAGCTAGAATATCGAAGGATGTTATATTGCTATTCTAGTTGCTCATTCTATGCTGGTTATATCGACCTCAGAGTTCAATGAACTTTCCTTCAACAATTTTATTTGAAAAGCTAAAACTCCTTTCAAAGTGTGTGCTTTTGTTTGGTCCTTGATAAAAGGAAACTAAAGACTAATGTTTAAGGCATGGAGTCCGGATGCAGTGGCAGCGAAGCGGGAGAACAGAGACTAAACATGTACTGTCTTATTGTCCCTCGTATACTCGAAACCTCTTGATGCGTCATATAAGGAAAAAAATGCTTTTAGCCAAATAAATGAGTTCTTTTCTCTTAATTTGCAGAATCTTCCTTATATGTAGGACATACACACACATGCGCACCGAATGACAAGCTCTTATAACCGAGATACCTCCACTCTCACAAAGCTTGATTCAATACAGCCATCTACTAATAAGAGGTTCCTCAGTCCTTCCTGTTAAATACCACCCCTCCTCCAACACCCCTAAAATAAAATAAAATAATAATAAATGAATAAATAATCTGAATTTACCAAGGTCCAGATGTTGATGTGACGTGGATTAACTTGTTTCCCATTTCAACAAAATGGGTTAGCCCTTCTTCAGTAGACGAGTTGATATTCCAGAATTGGTAGGGCTCTGAGAAAGGAAGAAAAGGAGGTTGCTTTGGAGATGTGGGGGTTTTTCTGTCCTTTGGTGCACTCAAACATTGGGGAATGATAGAATCTTTAATAGCAAACTCTCCCCTTAATCTGCTCTTGGTTGTACAGTCTTCTTGGCATCCCTTTGGGCAAAGGCGTTTGGGGATGTCACAGGATTGTTATCAGTGATATGGTGCGGGAGTGGATGGCAGTTCTTGCCTAGCTCTTTGCCTGTTTGTTCAGTTTTTCCATTTTTCTTTAAAGGTGGACCTCTTGTTAACCATTCTTGTTATTTCCCTGTTCTGATATAAAAAGAAACTTCCTCTTCTTAAAAATTATGATAACACTTGTAACCCTTGTGAGTAGCTCCAGGAAGAATGCATTTGATTGCCTTGGGATCCAAAATTCCTTTGGATTTTCTGGAATTGTGAACAAATTATACCAATCCAAACACTTGGGGAGGAGGAGGAAATGCGAGGAGCCAGACTGCTAGAGTAAGTTGGGAGATAGGAGTCAGGCATCTTATTATCTAGATAGCATGCAATTGAAAGCATCATTTTGGAAATGTAGAGACACCTGTGGGAATTATTAAGACACGAACTTGATTGAGAATAATTACAATTTTTGTTCTCCGCAACACCATTATGTTTTGAGATGTCATCATTAAATTAGTCGTTATATGGCTAACATGCTCCCATATCGCATCTACCAAAACCGTGGAGGCTGTAAGCTACAAGCCTCAACAGGTTTGGTGCAAACTCAAGACTCCATTAAAAGGCCAAACTGCGTACACCCCAATCTCCCAGCCCATGAAATGCTGTAAGAAGAGTTGAGCACGAGCATTACTCTGGTCCCTTCATTTCCAGGGATAAAGCCAAAAGGGCATGCGCTTTTGCCTCCAGACACGGGGTTGTTTGCAAGACGAGCATAAGAGATATCTATGCACCATGTTTTAGTAATGTGTTCTGTCAGTTGTGTGTTAAGAAATGTCTTAGGGTGTCAAGGGACATGTTACTTTTGTACCATTCCATTGTCATACAACAGCTAGGGTTATGGATGTCTTTACTGTGGCATGAGGACCATTTCACAGTTTTCTCTACTGTCGTTGCTTTTTCCCTAGACCTTCTACTCTGAACCTAAACATATATTCAAACTGGAATTTAGATGTTTCTCTAAACCTAAACCTATATTTTAACTGGAATGGGGATGTTTATTGCAAAATATTTTGTCCTTTTGCAGTTTTCCATGTGGAGTGCCTTAGAAAAACTTTGTTATTCATATCTGACAGGCATTCGTTGCTGAACCTCAATTAGTTTGTTTTTTCTTTTGCAGTTAGTCATGCCGTCATTAGGTTGGAGATGGCTACTTGCACTGTCTTCTCTTCCTTCATCACTTCTTCTTGCGTTTTATGGTATGACACCCGAGTCACCAAGATATTTATGCTCGAAAGGGAGGAGAAATGAAGCACTTCATGTTTTGGAGAAAGTTGCAAGAATGAACAGGAAAAACCTTCCATCTGGCACTCTTGTTTCTGATCATCAAATTGAGCTTAATCAAAGTTTACTGCATCAGAAGATGCAAACCTGCTATTACCTAGGAAGAATGAAGATGCAACTCCTGACGGCATTGATTACAGTAAGAAAAGAGTGTCATCTCTATTTTTGCTTTTTGCACCAGAATTAATCAAGTCCACCCTACTGTTGTGGGTAGTGTTCTTTGGGAACGCATTCTCGTATTATGGCCTCGTTCTGCTCACAACTGAACTAAACAGTGGACATAATAATTGCTTGCGGGCTGATTTGCAATCTAAAGACCCCCAGGACATCAGCTACAGAGATGTTTTCATCACTAGTTTTGCAGGTATGGCCATCTACATGATACAATTTCAATTGTTTACTCTATTCAACATGAAGATGTCTTCACATTCTTATGAGATTGGACATTCTTCATTCCTGGAACGAGGCTGAATACATTTAACTTTGATTTGCTTCAACAAGAGTTGCCCGGGCTTCTTCTTTCCGCTGCTACAGTGGATAGATTCGGTCGCAAGTTTTTGATGTCTGCTATGTTCTTCCTCTGTTGCATTTTCCTGCTCCCATTGGTTTTCCATCAGCCAGAGGGTGTGACAACAGGTCTACTGTTTGGGGCTCGCATCTGCATTACCACAACCTTTACAGTTGTCTATATATATGCTCCTGAGGTAAGTCATAAATGTTGAAAATATTATGTCTATTCCATGCATAAAAAAATTTCGCAGAAGTGAAGTGAAAGTGGTGATACAGAAATATATCAAATGTAAGGGCTAAACATGTCCTCTTGGTATCCCATTTTCCATAAAAATGCTAGGAATCCCAACTTTCCATCCCGACCTACATCGTAGGCATGTGATTTGTGAAACTGTGGCCCCAGAGTTAAGTGATGTGATGATGGAATGTCTAAACAATCATGTTCACTGCCACATGAGTTGGGACGGAAAGTTGGATAAAATGTTGGGATACCTAGCATTACTCTTTCGATATTCTTAATGCTTTTCCCCTATTTCTTCTACTTATATATTCTTGGAAGGGGAAAGGATGGGTGGAGGGCAGCTTCTCTATTGATGGGATCAACGTGCTCTCGCTTATGATCGATGCCTTATATTTTATATTTGTAGATATACCCAACATCGGTGAGAACAACTGGTGTCGGAGTTGCCAGCTCTGTGGGAAGAATTGGTGGGATGATATGCCCTTTGGTGGCAGTAGTTTTACTACATGGATGCCATCAAACTGCATCCATACTTCTATTTGAGGTTGTTATTTTTCTTTCTGGCGTATGCGTATTGGCTTTCCCGTTTGAAACAAGGGGCCGTGAATTGAGTGATTCTTTATCCAATACTACCAAACAAGTTAATCCTGCATATAACAGGGGATGTGAAGAATGATCTGGTGGTTATTTTCCTGTTATAGTAACTAAACACTGATATTTTACAATAGTTTACATTTTGGTCGCGGAACTTGACACATTAGTTTCTCATTGAATTGAAATTTGTTGTAACTTATGATGTGTAATAAACTTGGATCTCTTTATACACTAAATATAGTATGTGCTCGAAACGTGATTTTCTTATTTTTATAGTTTTCTTTCTCTTTTATCATTTTTTTCCCTATTGTATAACCGATGATGTGTATCATAATTTGGAGTAGTAATAGAGATACAAAATTTTTGTACAAATTTCTCATCCCAACTTAGGTGTCAAATATGTGATTGATTACACATGACTTAGCATGTAATGTACAAATTTGGAATTATTTTATTAAAAGAAGAGAATAGAAAGCATGCATACAAGAGGTCGGCGTAAGTCGGGCAACACGGCTGTCTAACACCTTACTTTCTCATAAGCTAACCCCCGTATTCATAGTATGCTGGTTTTGTTTGTGTTTCCCTTAATAAACATAGGTGACATCTTGCTGAATATTACATAGATTTGCTTGTATCCATAACCTAAGTCTAAATCAAGGTGACTAATGGGCCTGCGTGTCTGTTAGTGTGGCAACTTATATTTAGACAAGTGCTTGTAATAGCTTAGGATTGCTTTTTGTACTTAGCCTAGTCTTCAGAAGTTAGCCCATCATTGATAGGACATGTAAAAGATCGGCTATCTCTTTAAATTAGCCGAATCTATTAAAGATATCGGACAAGCTTATACCGCCAAGGTTCATCAAAGAATGAGGAACAACTAAAGATCGTCCGATCAAGACTCTACGATGACATGTCTCAAGACTATCTACAACATTTATTGTCAATGGTGACACAACGATAACCTGCAAAGAGCATTGAATGATCCATGTCATATTAGGCAATCTTCTCAGAAAAGGACAGTCCGTCTGCTCTTATCATCTACCTAGTTTTGGCAACATTTCAGAAGTCAGTCTGAAGAATGCAGAATATCCTATCAAAAATCAACAGCAAGATTAGGGCATTAATTACATTCAAATTCAAATTATTCAAAAACTGAAGATCTCTAACGGCTACCAAAACCTCCCTGGGTATAAATAGAAGACTTCATGACAACATTGAAGAAGCTAGCGATCTATCAAGAAAAACTCAACTAACATTCTTCATCTTCAACTAGTTCATTTAAAGTTTCAAAGAAAAATCTGTACAAACATTCTTTGAAGAGCACCAACCTTAGACGATTAAGTCTTTATTGCTCTTCATTGATTGCAATCCTAGCATTCATAGCACACGAGAATTATATCTCTGTAGATATTAATTCTCCCACAAATACTTGGTCAACTATTTTATGTACACGATCCATTAGTGATCTCCATTGTAAAGATACTAGTGGATAAACTTAGTACACATTTTCAAATCCAAAGTCGACCACTTTGGTTGTGGACGTAGCACTTATTTATAAGTGTGAACCTTATCAAATCTCTTGTTCATATCTTTTATGTTCCTGTGTTTTGCTACTGTTTGTTTCCAGAATTCCAACAATTTTAAGAACATCTGATCTTGTCCTATCAAGATCAACCATTTCAAACTTGTCCTATACTTCACTCATTTCCGCTGCAAAATATTTTCAACTTAAGTGAAGTAATTTTCTTAATTTTCAAAAACCACAAATAGGCTATTCAACCCCCTTTTAGCCTATTTGAGCACCTTGGGCCGTAACACATCTCTTAATTTTATCACTTAGTATAAGTACTATTAGAAGGATAGTTACCAACAAGCGCTTAGATCAACTGGTAAGGGGGTTGTTCTAGCTTAGCCAGAAGTCTCGGCTTCAAACCCCGGGAACATAGCTACATTAAAACTTGTTGGGAGAGCTTTTTCGCTCTAACGGGTCATACTCTACTCAGGGGATTAGTCTTGGTAAATTAGAAGGATATATGATAAGCACGTCATTGCTCGTGATGGCCATCGCGTTTTCGTTAATATTCTCACAAAAGTACTTCAAATGCTTATCTTAAATAGAGTCAATGAATGAATCACTACTTAAACAATATAACTCAGTTCGCACACGCATAATTGAATAAAGCTAACTACGCACAATCGAATAAAGCTAACTACTAACTAAAATTTTATCATCTTCTAAACTTTTAAAACTTTTAACGGTTAGGATGTTAATTTCACGTTCACATGTGTAAAGTAGTTATCCCTCTTTTTTCTCTCAGGTGTGAAGTAGTTATCCCTCTTTCTTCTCTCCCCGTGTCTACTTCATTTTCCTTTTTTGTATTTTTTATTTTTTAATCAAGCACAAAAAAAAAAGAGAATTGCTATTTACACTCCCATATTTACTAAGTACACCCCCTCATGTATTACAAAAATGCCATCATCAAACTTGACATATTTGCCCTTTATTCAATTATTACAAAAATGTCATTAAAATGTATGGCAATCGCTGACCAAACACATGTTCGGTCAGCGATTGCCAACACCCCTAAAGTGTTCGAAGGACTGGAGGGAGCTCGCACAGGGGAAGAAAGTTGGCGGAGGAAGCATGGAGGGAGCTCGCACTGGGTATCTCTTTCTTTATTTTTATTTTTTTCAACTCTTTGATTTGGGGGAAAAGGGTTGACTTTGTTTGAATATTAATGAGTTTATTGTTGTTGGGAAAAGAGGGGGCATGTGTGTGTGTGTGTGTGTGTGTGTGATTTCACCAAAGAGGAGAAGGGGGAAGGGGGAATGACGGGGAAGGAGGAGGGAGAGGGAGGGGAATTGCTGGGGAAGGAAGGGGGGCTTCTGGGGAGGAAGGGAAGGGGGTTGCTGGGAATGAGGAGGTAGAGAGGGGTAAAATGAAAAATTGAGGAAGGTGTACTTAGTATTTAGAGGGATTTACAAATTACGGGGTGTACTTAGTAATTGTGGGGGTGTGAATAGCGATTCTCAAAAATAAATCTTCAATCTCCCCCTCTTGTCCGCCTCTGTTCAACTGAGCAAAAAATACTGACACTGAAGCTAACTATTAGCTAAGATTTCATCATCTTCTAAACATTTAAAAATTTTAATGGTTAAGATGTTAATCTCACATTCACAAATGTAAAGTAGTTGTAGGTCCGCTTATTGAGTGTAGTGCTCAGAAATAGGCTAGATGGGGGGGGGTGAATAGCCTATATATTTAATTTTAAATTTCTTTCAAAACTTTAATTTGTGATATCACTAACTGATCTAAAGGATCATATTGACTGATCAGTATGGGCTGTTGATGTAGATAAATCAGTTAGAGTTTTAGTCAGTTGATGTAATCAGTCGACCAATAACAAGTATTCAACTGTATCAGAGAAGCATACTAACTAATCAGTATGGATAACGAAAGTTCATATGATTAAGTGACTAATAAGAGATAGAAACGTAATGAGATTCAGCTACTTAATAGCTGCAGATGCTCTTAATAAGACAGTAGGACAGTTTGCTATGAAGCAGAGATGTATGTATGTTCAGTTCTTTTATAGAAGTAATTTAATCAAAATAATATGATAGGCAATGAAATATAAAGCAGCATGACACAAGATTGAATTTAACAGTTGACAGACAAAAGATCGGTCACTGCATAAGATACTTCATTGAAGAATGCAGTCAAGTCATACTTGTTGTTTAGCTGACTTGCTTAAGTACATATTACAAAAAGTAAATTATAGCACTAAAGAAAAACATACAAGCAGACTAATCCTAATGGGAAGCCAACAGAGATATATATGATATCTTCATTTGCTATTTCACTTGACCATAATAGGGGAGATCAAGAGATTCAAATACATTTTGAATTCTTGTTGCTCTGAAAATTATGGTCAGTGAGATGAGTATGAATATTAAAAGTGATTTGAGGATATCCCGACTCATATGAGGTTGCGTTGTCAAATCCACACCAACCATTACAATGTTTAGTAAGGCTATGTGTGTGGATAAGACTTGGAGTGAAGACCTAGACACTAATCGGATCTCTTTGGACATTCCTTTCCTTCTTCTCTCTCTCTCTCTCTCTCTCTTCTCTTCATACACTTGGTGAGTGAAGTATTCATCCCTCAGTCTTTTGAGAGAATGATGAAGATGAGGTTTAAGGGCAATCGGTAGGTGACTGACTGGAACGCTTGAATGTACTCTAACTTCAAAAGTGTATTGCTCTTGCACACCACTGTATCTTTCCACAAGCACTTGCTCTCGGTGTATTGTTAATGCATTTTTCCACACTGTTCTTGAGCAGCAACCTGGGGTATTTATTGGGAGAAAGATGTGGGTAGCCGTTGAGAGATGTTTTAATTCAACCGTTGGATTTTACGTCATGTAGCGGTTGAATTCAAAATCTTGAAGGTTGTGTCCAGGATTTAGGGCTTTTGAAGAAGACAGTAAGATCTTCTAGGGAAGACTTTATGTGTTTAAAAAAGTTTATAGTGTTGTCACATCGCTCAGTACTTTTTTTGTAGGGGCCACATGAGGAGTAGTACTTTGTGTAGAAAATATATTTTTAGAGGATCTAAAAATATATTCCTTTTTGTCCGTTGTATCTTGATCGCTAATGTGAGTTCCGAGACATTGGTTGGGCATCAGTTACCGAGAGTTTGTTGAGAGCTTTGTCTTAGACGTCGGTGGTGCCGCTCCTTTTGATTTTCCTTAGCTTTAGCGGCTTCAGCTTCTTTTATCAGTTTGATGCTTAATGTCCTAATGAGATCCGTGGCAGTCTTAAGTCTTTGGTAGCCACTCTATATTGTTGTCCGTTAAGATGAGTCGGGATGGTCTAAGACTGAATAACTAAGTTTATAGCACGCATGCTACTAAACAAATCTAAACAAGTTATCCTAACCTTAGATAGGTGATGGTTACAAGTAAATCTTTCATAATTAAGAAATATTCACTTAAATGTCTTATGATAAGTGAATAGGTGAATATTTTCAACAATATCCTCATATTTACTTGTGTCCTTTACCTAATGCACATAGAACTGATGATGATCTTAGTAATGACGTGTTTTGTGAGAATATCTCTTTTATAAGCAAACACGTCCTAAGTCAAACTTACATTTTAGTTCAGTGCTTTCTAATGCTAAGTACTTACAAATGAGAGTGCAAGCATAGGTACAAAGCAAAAGATTAATGTCAAGATGACTTAATAGTAGATATAATATATACTAGCACATAGGTAATTTATACTAAATGTTTAAAATCTATGCAGAGAGGTGTATATGAAAATATAATAAGCATGATTTTAAGCATAATCACTATCTTTCAAACCAGGGTTTAATCATACAAAGTTTAAGAAAAGCAGTGATACCAATTAAAAATACTAAATTGAAATACTTTTCTCCTCCTGACTGATTGAATCGGTCCTTTTCACTTCTTCTCTTTTTAGTACTTTCCTTTGTTACCCCTTTACTCTCCTCCTGATTCTCCTTTTGATTATTCTCCTCCTGATTCTCTTTTTGATTATTCTCCTCCTGATTACTGCTCTCCTCTTGATTATTCTCATTATTCTTTTCCTTAATGGGCACAAGCACATCGGAGGCAACATTGGAGGTAGCTGAAGAGACGGTCAATAAGGAGTAAACTACTGAAGAGCTCGAAGAGACAACTGATTCTGTATTTCTTGTTGGTACCCAGTTGACAAAATTTGTGAATTCATATATGGAGTCCTGAAGTTGCTGTCATAGCCTTTGAATGATGCGAATACGTCTCCTTGCAGTACGAGGCCCTGTTGTTCTAGCAATCATCATTCAGTTCTATCCATTCAGCATGACTGATTGGACAAGATTAAGAGCTTGATGCATTTGCATCTCTTGTCTATAGGATATGAAATGTGAGAGATGCAAGACAATGGATGAGACAACATAAGAATGTACATTGATTTATTATATCAATTTGATAAAAAAGAATAGTAAGAGCGGACTAATATAATAATGTTCAATGTAGAAGCAGTATGAACTTATAGATATAAAAAGATGAGATCAGTTCATGAGAGAGAGAGAGAGAGAGAGAGAGAGAGAGAGAGAGAGAGAGTTACCATTATGAATAGTCAAGTGTAGTACGGTGAAGAAAAGAGTTTTGAAAGGATCTGATATGGTTTGAAGTTCTTTAAGAAGTATGAATAACACATTTTGTAAAGAAAAATTGTCTTTAGAAATTCTTGAGAATTTGAAAAGTTTTTGTGTGAGTTATCCAATGCATTGATGGATGGGGAGTAAATGATTTGAAAGTGCAAAAAGACATTGGGATTTTGAAAATAAGTCCAAGAGTTTTTCTTCCCCTTTTGCGATTAATACTACCTTAAAACAAATAGAGTAAAAAAAATGATAGTTATAATCAGGCACAAGAAAAAAAAATTGATTCTCATAGAAAACAAACATAATTTCAGGCGTACACGAGAAGGTATGTTTGAGCAGAACAAATTACGAATGTTTAGACAAAAATTAAACAGAGTTTCCACTACTTTCTAGGTCAAAGTCTTCTACTTCTTCTTCTTAGTCATTCCTACTAAAGAGTTCGCGAGATATGAGCAGGTCATTGGTGACAAGAAATTGTTCTTCGGGTTGGATAGAATCACGAACTAACTGGAATGAACACAGGAAATAAGAGATAATTCTCGCATATTGCCTGATAGCATGTTGTGACCAATTACCCCTTAGGACGGCTTGTCTGATGGAGGAGAAGGGAACTCTAGACCAGTTTAGGACTTGAGTTTCAAGGACAGCAACGAAGGTTACGTTGTCTTTGAGTGAATACATTCGACCCATGATTTTTGAAGAGAAGGCATCGGTCAATGATTTCACTTACACAATACATTCTCAATGGATATTGATTTCTTTCCATTATACCATGTTCTTCTTTCGGATAGTCACCAGTTCTTCTAAGCCATGACTTGTTATCAATGGTGTCATTGATGGAGAGAGGTCCAATATTTGGAAGATTGAAAACCCATGAGTTATTCTCAACAATAAAGACAATTCTTACACCCCTAATCTCACTAGAGAGTCGGGAACCATTGTTAGCCATCATCATCCCTGAGTAGAATTCGTCAACTAGTTTGAGAGTAGAATTCTTCACGAAAGCAGAAAAGAGGGATGAGTCCAGAATTATGAAGCAGGTTGTAGATTTCACCACTGACTTCATTATTGGAAAGAAAATCTTCTGCATCTATAGTATGGCCCAGAATGTAGGATTTTGACCCAATTCTGGTTATGAACCTATTAATAATAAGCGGAGGATTAACTGACAAGTCATTTCCAGAATTGTTGCTTCCTGAAGAAGATTCCATTTAAGAAGATGAAGAAAAACAAGTACTAGAAGAAACAAAAAGGATTTTGTAATTTTGTTGTGCTATGAGAAGGATTTACTTCTAAGATTATTGCTTCTTTGATTTATAAGAGAAGCTGTGAGAGGTCACTTTTGATGAGTTATTGTGCCTTGTCAAGATAGTCACGACAGAAGTTTTTAATGAATACGACTTTTGAAGGAACTTCTGTTGCGACTGTTACAAGAGGACTAATAAGTGAGGCACGGAGATTCATAGAAGTAGTTGATAATGCAATTAAATGCATTATTTGAGTCATTTAACTAAGTCACTAGTTAATGTAAAAAATAGACAAGTTGGCTCAGGTGATCAGTAGTTGTCAGCTTATGAGAGTTTGAGTTTTATTCATCATGAATAATTATCTCTGTCAAGATATCTCTCAGCCACTAGACTCTGTTTCTTGATCATTTGATGGATAACTGATAAGAGTCATGGATATAGGAGGGAGTAGAAAATAAGTTATAAACGATTATCCCTCAGTAAATGAAACTTGATGCCATGTTTCTGGGATTGTGGACTTATAGGAGTATTCAACCTCAATCTCGTTCAGGCCACTGAAATGGTCTTACAAAGGTTCAACTGATATGTTATTAAGAACCTCCTTATGCCATTGGGTTGGACTTACGAAGGTATGTTTGATGATTAGCTAAAAGTTCATCCTTCGGCCAAATAAAACTTGATGACAAGTTTTATGGGGGTGGACTTACAAGGGTTTGACTAAAATTTCATTGAGAAGTATTCCTATGCCACTGGTAGGATTACTAATCGTACTAGCTAGAGAAGTGGATCAGTCCTACTTTCTCTATCTATGACGAAGGAGAAAGAAGTGTGGACCTTGACTGGTAGGGTTTGACTGAAGAGCTCACAGTATTTGAGTGATCATGTTGGCTTGGATTGTAATACCCTGGTTCCTCCTATGGATGACTTGTGTATCTTATCGTATTGTTATCATGTTGAGAATATTAGTTAGACTTGATTAAACAACATGTTGATTGATTCATGCATTAATTTCATGAGATTAAAATGCTTCGGTTGTGATTTAATTCTTGTTCATCATTCATAATTGAGATACATTTCATTCTAAGCCTTATTACATGTGCTTTGAATGAGTTTCAAGTGTGTTTAAAACTTGGTTGGAGGTTGGATTTATGTTAGAATCATTTGGGAACCAATTGGAACCATTTTGGAGTCATTTTAGAGCCTTTTCTAAAGAATTTGACATTCTGGGTCGAGGGCTAGCACTTGGGCGAATGCTTTATAGACAGAAAGTTGATTTCAAGAAACTGCCTACAGAGCGATCGCTCTGGTTCGCTACAGGGCAATCGCCCTGTGGCCAGAATGTTGGTCCCAATTTTCTTTGACTTTTTAAATTTAATTTTTCCTTGGCTGGGGTGAGGCCACGTCTCCAAAACGTAAATCAGCCTTCGCTACACCTTTTTCACCTCTTGGAAAGTAACAAAGACCTCTCCATTCAACCAAGACTTCCATGAAAGCTTAAAAGAGTTAGTGTGTTCAAGATAAAGTGAGATCACTGTGTGTTGAACATTTCTTCAAGATCCAACCATTGGACCTTACATGCAAGACCATATTTTAGTTGCTAAGGACTAGGAGACCAAGATAGGAGGCTTTGATCTTGATTTCCTTGGTTTGATTGTACATTTTAAGGTAAGTTACTAACCCCCTTGTTGTATGCTTTAGGATTTCTTACATTTTAGTTCATAAATACACATGTTAGATTTGTTAAAGATGATAATTTCACATCTAATTGCTATGTTGGTATGTAAGAACCATATGTATGATATTTGCTTGGTTTGAAATGGGTTGTATGTATGATTGTTGTAATATCAACCTTGGAATTGAATTAAGGAGACAAGATGAGACTTAATTGGGGAGATTTCACCTAAGGCAATTATACCCAAAATTTGAGAAGTATATTAAAGACTCTAAAAATTGGATATTTGAAGTGAATAATATCTACTGAATAACATGTTAATGTTAAATTTCTACGCGAATTAGAGTTCGTTTGCTATGAAATTTAGCCCTCCGAGTATTTGGTACTGGTAAATTAGAGACTTCGATCATAGTCGTAAGATGGCGTCTAATTAATTTAGCTAGCCGTACGTATATCTGGACTTGTGTAGTTTGGGATGTTCGTTTAATAGAATTATCAACTCCCGAGAGTTGTTTACACGTATGAATATAAAAATATGGAATGTTAGAGACTGTTACATCAGTCTCGATGTGATAAACGATTGTTCGTAAATCTTGGGACTGCACTACAAAATCATATGATTTAGGATAAGTGTACTTGAGGGCACTTGCGTTTATAAGAATGTGTTGTTTACGCTTCAAGCGTCATTGTGAGTGTAGTACTTCGCACTCGATGTTAATATACTAAATAAGTATTATTGGTGTGTTTGTACTTGAGAACTATGTGAGTAGTCTCAACATGGGATTTTAACTAGACTAAATTAGTAGTCTTAAAGTGTATTTGTTTTAGAATCAAATATGTACCTCAACGTGTAGTTGTTATAGACTAAATATGTGGTCTAGTTGTTAAGAGAAGTACTTACAAACTTGTACTTGTCTGACTATGTGATTCAAGACTAAATATGTAGTTTTGAGATGTTGATTAGATTACTTCACAAAATGTGTTAGTAATGTGTTAAGGTGGGATCATTGACATCCTTGGTTGGGATAAGACACTACTTTTGAACCTTGTCGTTGTTGATATGTTATGAGTAAATATTTACTTGTGCATCGTTTGGAAGTCCAGCTGGCATACTTGATTTGAGTCGGCAATGCGACGACACATAGCATTCGTGGTAAGTGATTGCTATGGGTCGCCCCATTAGTTCCCTTTCCTCCCCACTACTGGCCCTATTAGGAAGTGGACCCATTGTTATAAACAATACGCGTAACTATCGCAACCAACAGTATTTTTCCTCATTAAGTAGACGGTGAGATGTAACGACAATATTTGCCCTCACTTAGTAGACGGTGAGAAGTAACGATGGTATCTTTCCTCGCTAAGTAGAATAGCGAGATGTAACGACAGTATGATCAGTGTATCCAGTATGTTCCGAGCACGAGATCCAGTTCGGCAACAACGTGAGATGTGTAAAGTAACAGCAGCACAGTTAGATAGACAACAACCATATCCTTTTAAACGTGGTTATTTACGTGCACTTATGTGATCATCACTGTGCTACATGGTATATATGCCTATGATTATGTGGTACATGTTTACAATTTGGTATACTTATAAATGATGCCATGTTACAGTTTTATGATTGAGCATTATGTCATGTCATATAGTTGCATTTAGTAACTTACTGTGTCATTATGACTCACCCCGTTTGCTGTTCATATTTTTTTCTTAGATCCGAGCCAGCCAGGAAGTCACCGGTGAGGTCGGCGAGATCGCAGTTAGTTAGCAGGTTGTCTTGTTGGTTTAGTAGCTCGTAGAGCTTGGTTATATTGGTAGTTATTATTTTTGATAAGGACGGATGGTTATGTAAAGTTATGTAAACTTTACTTTAGGGTAGTTCCACTGCGTTGTAACTCTTTAATGCTTTAGTTGTCGATATGTGTATGTCGTGCTCGTATTTATAGTTTTAGTTGCAATTCAGTTTTTTTCCCGAGCATGTTTTAGCTCGTGGTTTATATTTGTTCTCTAGCATGTTGTGGCCGTAGAGGTTGTTGTTGTTTATTTTCTCGAGTTTTAGACTCGTGGTTGTGTTAGCTGGGTTCCGGCTGTAGTGTCGACGATGAATTATTTTATTTTATCAGGTTAGCCATTTGGTTTTCTAGTAAGTACGGCTGGTTATGCCACGTGCTTTTCATTTTTGGGTTTGTGTTCGTCCGTTTGGCGCACCGACCATGCGGTTTCGTGTTGGAATCTGGGTCGCGGCGTCACATGGATAGTCGACCGATCATTTAGCTGAGATGACTCAGCTGAAGATTGTGACTGATGGAGATAGAAAAGATTTTATTCAGTCACTGAGATCAGTTCTGAATATCAGTAGTGACTAAAGAAGGTTTAAGGAAATAGTTTAGTCAGTCCCAACTGAAGTTTGAAATGCTAACTGATGACGTCACAATTTAGATAAGCAGAATTTGAACATTTGACTGATGGCGTAATCAATTGACATGTGAGATGTTTGCAAGTTGATATTGAGAACTAGCTGAAGAATCAGTTAGTGAGCATTAAAAACATTTTGATCTGTTGCTTGGATGAATTCGATATTTCAAGTAAATGACATTTTTAGTAATTTTTTTTTTAAGGAGTCATTTAAATAAAGTGTC
The DNA here is from genome assembly GCA_016624345.1 of Platycodon grandiflorus. Taxonomy (NCBI): domain Eukaryota; kingdom Viridiplantae; phylum Streptophyta; class Magnoliopsida; order Asterales; family Campanulaceae; genus Platycodon; species Platycodon grandiflorus. Next base: position 225,692 of record CM028362.1, on the reverse strand, counting down.
AAATAGTTTAATAAAATTCCATTTAAAATAATAGTACTGGGAGTAATTAAGATTACTTACCTGATTTTTGGAATTTTATCATGTCAGCAGACGGTAAGAGTATCAGCAATATTTGAATATTGCTTATGCACATTCATACCTTGATTTATTAACATTTTGAAGAACGACTGATAGTTGACGATTGTCTAAAGTTTTCAGTCAGTGAAGTCTTCTTCAAGGTGTTTAAGAACTCTTCCTCAGCTTGAGCATGTCTATGCATAAATATATCTCTTTTCATGAAGTTTTTGGTTGAACTTTGATTCATTCTGCCTTGTCATCAGCAAAGTTAAATAGTCTTTGTGTAAATTCTTCAGTCTCTTCCGATAAGTCAAGAGATACCTATCTCGTATTATGAACTTACAAGGAAATGGTTAAGTCATAAATGATTAGATAGAGATAAAAAGAACCGTGCTGATTTGACAAGAGAATACATGTTCATTGAAGAAAAATCTTGAGAACTCTTTAATGTTGATATGACATAGAATTATGAATTTGAAGATACATGTACTACTAGTTAGGAGGCTGCACCTTTCCTTTAATATACGGTACCCTGGGTTCATAGGACTCGTGTACGGACACCACCACTACTACACAAGATTTACGTGACTACATGCCGCGCAAAAGTTCTAATACGTACCTAAGAATATTGTATGGGCACCACCACTACTACACAAATTTTACGTGACTGCATGTTGCACAATATTTCTTAGTACGCACTCAAGAATGTAATCTCTTTTAGAAAAATCAAGATCTCAAGAATATCTTTAATGTATATACTAACAGGTCAATTTCAGAGGTTTTAGTCAAGTCTATCTATGGTATAAAGATCGATATAACCTAGCATATTTAGACACTATAGCAGTAGTTTCTAGATTGTAGAGTTTTGAAGAACTAATCACATAGAAACCTAATGAAGGTGGTAAAAATAAACAGATTTTCAAAAACAATTACCTTCATTAACTACTAATGATTGATCCTACAATAAGTCAACAGACTAACTTCAACTACATAGGAATAAAAACCAACTTAAAGAAATAATCATTTAAGTAAAGTTTAGTATCACAAAGATGAAGTTCATAGATGAGATATAAGTGCACACCCAAGGAATCTGAAGAAAGTCAGTATGTGTTCAATTGGTTTGAAGTGGTCTTTCGATCCGAACAACTGAATGATAATTTATGCTTTTTAGAGAGTTTAAATAAGGAGTTCAGCATAAATTTAATATGTTCATCTTTGCATTCCTTAGAATAATATTACATCACAAAGCAGAATACAAACAAAACATGAACAAATTTTCTAAGATAAACTGGGTAAATCTAGTAATTCATCTAATCCGAGATATAAATCTAATCTTGATCCTTAAGATTAATCTGCTTTTTTCCAAGCTACTTCAGTGAAATCATTGTAGAGCCAGGGTCTAATTTCTCAAAGAAGAAGACCCAAGGGAGGTGCAGTGAAGACAATCAGGGAATATCGCAATATGTGAGTTCCCCATGTCCTCCACCTCATCATCAGCTGGTGAAGACGGAAGTGATGGTGGCTTGTAAGATATTTCTTGTGCTCCTGAGATTGCCATAAGATATTTCTTGTGTTCCTGGAACGGGAAAATCTTTAAAGTAGACATGTTTCTTTTTGACATGATGGCAAGGAGAACAACAGTATTTTCGTGAGACAAGCCTGGTCATCTTGGAAGAAAGTTGAAATGAAGGTGTAAAGGAGTAGAAATTTTTTTGAAGATATTTTGCAGAGGATAGATCAATTATGTGAGGTTTTGCTTATCTTAGGAGATTTTGATAGACTGTATTATAAGGGTTTGAATAAGAGATGTGTCCCTTAAATACTAGTTTTTTTTTTTTTTGAATAGTTGGATAGGTTAAGTCTTTCTAGACAAAACTGTTCGACTTTCAAGGCTTATAAACATGCTTTTTGAAAATATAAAAAGTTGTTTTTAGCATGGCAAACCTAGGTGACAAGATGGGTCAACCTTTAAGTAGAGTAAAGGTTTTTCCATTTTGTCCTTATCTGTAAATCATTAACGATAGGTTTTGAAAGTTTTTGAGATTTTGTTGATGTAGTTTAAAAGCAAAAATTTATTGAGTATTTGTGTCAAAAAAATTTTTTTTGTGTATCAGTGTCTACTCAAGACGCTGCTTCGACTGATTTCTAAGAACTTTATCAAATAAGGTTCAGTCAAGGTCATGATAACAAATTTATACAATCTACGCACTTTTGCAAATACACTAGTTTTGTGAAGATCAGTAGCGAAGTAAGTTTAAATATTGTAGCTAATGAGTAATGACAAAAATATCAATAATCTTTAATTATATTAAAGTTTCTGCCAAATAAAGAATTTAACATAATCACTTACTTTATATAAGTAGGTTCATACCTGTACTAGATTGTATGTGAAAGCTAGCTTCTAAGCTTACCAGAGAGATGTGAAGTTTAACCATTCAGCTCTTTCTCTTGAAGCTTTGAAGTCTTGGTGGAGGCTTTGTGGAAAGCCATGGAATCATCTTCTGAATCATGAGAGTTTAAGATGTCAAGTGACAAAGAGCTTTGACTGCTTCATCTTTGAATTTTTCTTGAAGTTCAGCAATCTCCTTTGGTGATCTGCATATCACTAAGGATAGAAAAGTAGCACATTATGACTTGTGTGGCTAATGGTTGATGTTTAGTCCAGCTTGTCTGTTCTGATAGAGAATCATTAGTAACACTTTTGGAGTCTTGCTCAGACTTTCAATGATAGTCAAAAATAAGAATTGCTAAAGAGAGTAGAGAATAAGAGTATATCCTCATGTCTATTGATGTTGATTTTTCGAGGAATATCTTATTTCTTGAAGGACTGTTATGGATCACCCAATCTGATAGCCCAGACTTATGAGTAAAGAACTAACTTTCCAATTTGTTTGCTAAGTGAAAAATAGGCTTCCGTTATATCTTACATGTGTCATTCATCTTGAATTTAATAAGACTTCGACTCAAAACTTCGGCCGCAATATTACCCTTGTTGATGCGGATGATATACCGTGCTGGACAGTTTCATCGAAGGGGAATTTTTCTCTCAAAACGGCTTATGGTATTGCTAGAGAGGCTGGCCCTTCCCTGCTATCTTCGAAGTTCATTTGGCACCGTGGCATCCCAAAGAATATTAGCCTTTTTCTGTGGAGGTTACTGCGATCCCGCCTTCCCATAGATGAAGCGATTATCAAGCGAGGTGTAGCCATGGTCTCAAGGTGCAGCTGCTGCCTGACAAACCCAGCTGTGGAAACTTTCTCCCATGTTTTCTTAACTGGTGATCTTGCGTCCTCGGTATGGCAGTTTTTCCAAGCTCACTTTGGTTTACATTTCTCCTCTGTCTCGGTCCAACAACATTGCATGTCATGGTGGTCTCAAGCGGGTTCCTTGCTCTACAATATCGTCCCTTCAGTGATTTTATGGCAGCTTTGGAAGGCTAGAAACAGGGCTGTTTTTTAGGGTATTCAACCATCTCCTCATGGCCTTATTCTTTCTATCCAAAGTGAAATCAATATTATCCTAAAAGCTGGTAATTTCTTGGTTGTTGATTGGTCTAGCCTTTGTCTCAAGATTCGTCGTCCTAAAACGATTACTATTCAAGCTGTATCTTGGTTAAAACCTCCGTTGGGCATAGTAAAACTAAATACTGATGGTGGGAGTCGGGACAACCCTGGGATTAGTGGAGGCGGGGGGGTCATCCGAGACTCGGAAGGTCGATTCATTTATGGCTTCTCTTCCTACTATGGGGTTTGCTCTAATTCTGTTGCTGAAACTAGAGCTCTTTTCCAAGGGGTTTGCTAGCTTATTTCTCAAGGTTTTCACAACTCTATTGTAGAGATTGACTCGTCCTTCCTTCTTGGCTGCATCTCTAAAGGTCATTCTCCTCCGTGGCTTGCCTTCTATTATATAAGTGCTATTATTTCTATGCAAAAGTTGGGGAATTATACGTTTCGTCATTGCTATAGGGAAGCTAATTCTGTGGCCGACGGGTTAGCTAACATTGCCATGGATTCTAAATTGGATATTACGTATTCTTCGCTTAGCCATCTTCCTAATTCTATTAGAGGAACTCTTCGTATGGATGCTCGTGGGCTTGCTTGTATTCGTATTTCCTAGATAGGGATTTTCTTTTTGTATTGTATTTCTATTTTCGAGGTCAGGCTCCTTTGTCCTCCCAATTATAAGGGCCAGGTTGGTTGTCCCCCTCAAGTTTGTACTTTTTTCTTTATTCTAATAAAATCTAGCAGGGTGCCGCCCCTGTTTCCCTAAAAAAAAAAAAATATGTGTCATTCATCTTGAAGACATTTCAGTCATTTGTCTCTCTAAGAAGATATTTGAATTATTCAACCTATTCAGTTTCTCAGTGAAATGAAAATAAGGACACAGTAATTATATTAGCCAGTAATGTGTAAAAAGAAGACTTAAGAGAGTTTTTAAAAATATTTTGATTTCTCCTTCAGTCAACTTTTATATCACTTGAAGTACTTATCCTCCGTACTGTTGATTGAATGTGAATTCTATCAGTAGTTAACATTTTCTTTCAGGAAGTATACCTCAGGCTCCCATTATCCTTAAAAAAAATTGTATTAAACAAAAAGATGATATGAGTAAGTTTTCAAAGGATATGTCTTACAAAATGATTTTGAAAAGAGTGGAGATTTTTAAGAGCAGAAATCATTTCAAAAAGCATCTTTAAAAGTGAGCTCTGGACCTCTCTCAAGTTGTTAATCTTGGAAACAGATTGTTTCGACAGAGACTTGGCTCTAGTACCAATAGTAGGTCCGCTTATATAATGTAGAGCTCAGAAATAGGCTAGAGGGGGGGTGAATAGCATATATATCAAACTTTAAATTTCTTTCAAAACTTCAAGTTGTGATATCACTAACTGATCTGAAGGATAATACTGACTGATGAGTATGGGTTGTTGATGTAGATAAATCAGTTAGAGTGTCAATCAGCTCATGTAATCAGTCGACCAATGGCAAGTATTCAACTATATCAGATAAGCATACTAACTAATCAGTATAGACAACAGAAGTTCATATAATAGTTGATTGATCAAATCTGCTGATGGGATCAGTGATTAAGTAACTAATAAGAGATAGAAAACATAATGAGATTCAGTCACTTAATACTTGCGGATGCTTTTAATAAGACAGTAGGACAGTTTTCTATGAAGTAGAGATGTATGTATGTTCAGTTCTTTTGTAGAAGTAATTTAATCAAAGTAATATGAAAGGCAATGAATTATAAAGTAGCATGACACAAGATTGATCTCAGCAGTTGACAGACAAAAGATCAGTCACTACATAAGATACTTCATTGAATGAATTCAGTCAAGTCATACTTATTGTTTAGCTGACTTGCTTAAGTACATATTACAAAAAGTAAATTATAGCACTAAAGAAAAACATACAAGCAGACTAATCCTAATGGGAGGCCAATGGAGATATAGATGATATTCCCCTTTGCTATTTCGCTTGATCATAATAGGGGAGATCAAGAGATTCAAATACAGTTTGAATTCTTGTTGCTTCAGAAATTATGGTTAGTGAGATGAGTAAGAATATTAAAAGTGATGTTTGAACATCTTTTTTGAGGATATCCCGACTCATATGAGGTTGTACATGTTATCAAATCTATACCAACTATTACAATGTTTAGTAAGGCTATGTGTATGGATAAGACATAGAGTGAAGACTTAGATTCTGGACTAGACTCTTATAGATTAGATCTCTTTGGACATTCCTTTCCTTTTTCTCTCTTTCTTCTCTTTATACACTTGGTGAGTGAAGTCTTCATCGTTCAGTCTTTTGAGAGAATGATGGAGATGAGGTTCAAGGGCAATCGGTAAGTGACTGATTGGAACGCTTGAATGTACTCTAACTTCATAAGTGTATTGCTCTTGCACACCACTGTATCTTTTTTTCTTTCCACAAGCATTTGCTCTCGGTGTATTATTAATGTGTTTTTTCGTTCTTGAGCAGCAACCTGGGGTGTTTATAGGGAGAAAGATGTGGGTAGCCGTTGAGAGATGTTTTAATTTAATCGTTGGATTTTACGTCATGTAGCTATTGAATTCAAAATCTTGAAGGCTGTGTTCGGGATTTAGGGCTTTTGAAGAAGACAGTAAGATCTTCTATGGAAGACTTTACGTATTTGAGAAGCTTTATAGTTATGTCACATCGCTTAGTACTTTTCTTGCAGGGGCCATGTGAAGAGTAGTACTTTGTGATCACGTTTGTGTAGAAAATATATTTTTAAAGGATCTAAGAATATATTCCTTTTTGTCCGTTGTATCTTGATCATTGATTTGAGTTCCGATACATTACTTGGGCATTAGTTCCTGAGAGTTTGTTGAGAGCTTTGTCTTGGACGTCAGTCGGTGACGCTGCTCCTTTTGATTTTCTTCAGCTTCAGCGGCTTCAGCTTCAGTAGCTTCAGCTTCTTTTATCAGTTTGATGCTTAATGTCCTAATGAGATCCGTAGCAGTCTTGAGTCTTTGGTAACCACTCTATATTGTTTTCCATCAAGATGAGTCTGGATGGTCTAAGGCTGAATAACTAAGTATGTAGCACGCAGACTACCTAGCTCAATTGGTACTCATACTCAATGAACAATGTACTTATCCTGGAGGTCATGGGTTCGAGTATGGGGAAGGTAAAAATCCACTGCCGAGGGTGGAAAGACCGTGAGTGTGATGCTGGGAGAAACCAAGGCGAGCCCAAGAGGCTTAGGCGGGTAAGACCTGGGTCACTACAGGATCTTTTCTCCTTCTTTCTCGCCGACGTCCAACGCCAACAGGTAATAGATTTGGACCATTGATTTCAAGGGTCCTTTCTCCTTTTTTATTGCCGACGCCACAGGCTAGTGTCCACCCTCCACCGTCGGTCCGTCGCTCTCTCTCTACCTCACCAACTTCCTCTCCTTTCTGTTCTTATTTGGACCATTGATTTTAAGGTAAATCAATTTGAGCCCTAATTTTCTTTTAGCCTATTATCTTGACAATGAAGTATTTGTAATTGTGTGACTGATCTTAAGTTTGCAGCCTAACAGTAGTAGACTAGCAATATTTGTTATTGCTTTTACTTGTTCATTTTAAGTTTTAAATTAGTAAATTCAAAAATCACCCTTTTTGGCGGGTTGGCCGTTCTAGCCATAACCCAAGGTGGGTTGGGTTGGGTTAAGCCGTTCTAGTCACACTTATTTGGCAGGTCAGCCCGCCCCGTCCTGTCACGACCCGACCCGACCCGAATTCCTACGTGAAATCCCCAAGTCGGATCGTGAAGAACGAGAAACACAAAATATGCATCTAAAAAATTCCTTTTGATGCTAGTGTAAAGCGAATGCATAAAATCCTATAATGCACGTGCAAAGCTTTTCTTAAAACCAAAACAATACTTCATTGGCATATTAACAAGCCGGGGACTTAACTTGTTTAAAAACATAATTTGAATATAAAACCAATCATGTAATCATCAACCTTCACGAGCAACAAGCTCGATGAATAACAAAAATAAACAAATCAAAGTATGTGGAAGTAACAAGTAATAATGATTACATCAAGCACGACAACCATGTTGGCATAACCAATAGAATAATACAATCAAAAGAACCAATGCATACTACTTAACTTTACAAAGTTTAGGTAATAATGTATACCCTCGGCCTCACCAAAAGAAATACGAAGGCCCGAAGAGCACAACCAAAAGAATAACCTGCAGAAACGCCGAGACGAAGTAAACTCCTACTATGGGTTCCTCGCCGGACCGCGAACTGAGGAAAACAAATAAACATTGGACGGGGTGAGTTTAAAACTCAATAAGCTACTAATGCAATGATATGTCATATAAGATGCAAGACAACAATATTAACAAGTATAACAAGCTATGGCATGATATAACATTCACGAGACATAGCATATATCAAACATCTCATAACAACAAGTTACCCTATACTACACGAGAGGCTCAACAGTCGCCAACCGACCCATATCAGTTGGAAACCATGACCAACATTCGCATATATAGGAACCCATAAGTACGATATATAAACACTTTTTTAAAAGGATACTGTATTGAGGTACACCTCCAATATACTCAATACTTCCAACCAACTAGCCAACATATAATATACCAATGTAGGAGCCATTGTTGATGTGCTCGATCGACGAATCAATACTATAACCAATTCTTTGTAAACCATTTTCTGTATTCACGTCGACGGGTGATCTTGGTCTTTAGGACCTAAGAATCAACCACGGAATAGCATACCAAGATTGCTTTAATTCCATACAGCAAATGGCGCTATGCCCCTACCGTGGCCAACAGTAAGGCGAGGCCGATGTAATGGCCTTCAATTATTACGTAGCCCCTGCTCCCGCAATAATCGAGCGTCAATACACTGCCAATAAATAATCCATGGACATAAAAAATGCACAAGTAGATGTTTACTTGACATTCACAACAACAATACACACTCCAAGATAGTGAGTACAATATCATTAAACATGAATGTCTCAAGTAGGTCATAATAATCCTACTCACATAATCAACCATCTCATAATATTTACATGACATAAACAACAACATCAAACATAATTTAGGTAACTAATTTTCCCAACAAAACGCTCGTATCACAACGAAATCCCCAAGTCACACACATGGTCTCATCAATTATGAAAACCTATTCAACTCCGTTAGAGTCATCAATTATTTCCAATGGGTTCGAATCGAAGAAGAGCCATTTTTACTTCAAGATTAGTAAGTGATACCATTTCTATGTGTACCAACCAAGACAAAACAAGTCTTCCAACATATAAAATAAGTCATCCATAAAATTTATATGGCTCGACATCAAAACATACTCAAACATGTTGATTTCAACATATAAATGCCATTTTACAAGGCTAGGATGTCATGTAAGACATAAATGGAGAAGGAGAGGGGTAGTAGCTTACCTCTAGCAAAAATTAACCAAGAAAAACCGTAGGAAATCAATATGCAAACCAGGGAATGTGTTCTCCTAGTCCACAGCTCCACAATGGCAAAATCGGATCGTGATTTGGACTTCAAATGTGCAAACTAGCTCACTTTCTCACTCTAGAACTCTCACTCTCTTTCTCTGAAATTCTGGGTGTTAATGGCTGAATATGGGAGTATTCAAGTCTTTCCCATGGCTTTTATAGGTCCAAGAAGGCTGGTCTAGTTGGTGGGAGACGTGGCTTACTTGTGTCCAAGGATTTGGAGTCAAAGCTAGTCAATAACTTAAAATCTCGCAACAGCTATCAAGGGCGCGCAAGGAAAATCAAAAATTCTAGCAACAGGGTAATCGCTCTAAGGTGAACCAGGGCGATCGCTTTGTACCCAAATTCTAGCTATGCCATTCTGGATGAAGAGCGATCGCTCTATGGAGATACAGTGCGATCGCTTTTTGCCCAGTAGCTCCAAACTTTATAAAATTCTCCCAAAATGATTTCCAATGAACCAAAAGTGAATCTAAGTCCAAAGTGAGGTCAAAATACTCAAGGAAGGTTCCCGAAAAGTCCGAAAATGAAGCTAGAAGTATAACACAAGATTAACACGATTGGTTATAAGAACAAAACAATGATTTCAAGGCATATAAAACACATGGAAATCAACAAGTGGGAACATGTTCGAAGGAAGTATGTTCATGAAATATGCACAACATCACATGAATTTGATAAATGATGATCATGCAAATGATACGGGTGTTACATGTCCTGCCTGCTGGCGGGTTATGACAGGTTGTGGGCCAGCGCATCCCGCCGGCCCATTTTGACAGCTCTATACATTACCTATAATATGTGGAAGTTTCGACGTTATTTATTAGAGTTATTCAGTTTTAGCAAAGCTCGAGTCTAGGCGTGGACTGGATCGAGACTAAATATAGACTATATTTGAGGTTTCATCCTAACACCTATTGGTGTTAGGTGGAGTAGGCCCAAAAGCCTATATTCTAGTCATTAGTTATATAATTAGTCTATGTGGGATAGTGGTTCTAACACACCCCTTCACGTGTAAACCAAAGATTAATCAAACAAGTGTGAAAGGCTCTAGGCCTATTGAAGTGGTTGATGATCGAGCACATGTGTAATATATTCAGCCTATGTGGGATAGTTATTCTAACGCACCCTATCACGTGCGACCCGAATCGATTGAGGAAGTGTGAGAAACACTAGGTTTATTGAGGAGGTTCAGGGTCGAGCACGTCAACTTTGAAGACAGATAGGAGATAGAGGGTACAAATAGAAGGAGCGGCGTAGAAAGTGGGGCCGGACTTGGATTGATCCACTTTTATACGTACCATGTCCGAGAATTAGATAGATTGAGAAGTAGAGAGAAGCCTGAGTGCGGGTGTGTACTAGGGCCGGACTAGATATGAACTATATTGAAAGTTCTCTCCTAAAACCAATTGGTGTTGGGTGGAGTAACCCCTCATGCCTATATAAAGTCATTAGTTATATATATATATATATATATATATGTATATATATATATATATATATATATAGTCTAGATGGGATAACAGTTCTGACATCTTGAAGTCTAGGGTCCATTTCAAAATCAATTGGCTTGTGAGACGTGTGGCTTCAGAATATTTATTAATTGAATCCTAGGCTTGATTTTACCCGATATGATTTTGATGTCTCAACACGCCCCCTCACGTGTAGCTGGACTTGAGGCTTATAACGTGGACTCAGCCGAACTTGAGGCTTACAATTTATACTCATTGATTCGGATGACGCGCAACAAGAACATGGACCTTTTTGCCCTGTATATGTAGAGATCTTGCTCTAATACCATCTTTTAATATGTCGGAATTCATTTTAAAACTATTTGGTTTTAGAAAGGCGTCGACCATTATATTTATTAAGGGTAAATTATACATAACCCCCTCAACTATAGGTCAAGTTTAAATTGCCCCCCTTAACTACCGATTGAAGCAATGTGCCTCCTCAACTATAACATTTTCTTAAATTCTACCTTCTGTTTAGACACTGTCAATTGAATTCACGGAATTTACCCACCTAAGACTCACGTGACCATCTATACGTATGATTTTTACCATAATATTTAAAATAAAAATAAATTTTTTTAATCATCTTTAGGTACAAAGAGGGTCTTAGAACAACAAAGGTAAAATAGTCAATTGAAATACCAAAAAGGCACTATGATTAAAAAGAATGCCTAAAGATGGTCACATGAGTCTCAGGTGAGCATTTTACGTCAACCCAATGGCAGTGCCGAAATAAAAGTTGTGATTAAAGAATAGTTGAATGGGGCACATCGCTTAAATTGGTAGTGAGGGGGGCAATTCGAACCTAACTCATAGTTGAGGGGGATTATTTATAATTTACCCATTTATTAATTGATTGCTAGTCATGATTTTACCCAATGTGAGTTTGATGCCTCTACAACAATTATACGTAACATGGACTTCACACCCGGAAAGGTTGGACTACTAGTAAACATGGGAAAATCATCCACATTAAAATTACCTTCGTGGGAGGTCCGTTTCATTTTTTTTCTTTTCTTTTTGTGAAGCTTAAATTTGGGTAATTTTTTTTTGTTAGGACCTAGATTCTTAGGGTTTTGATGTTGCAAAACCAAATTAATATAATTTCTCATAAAACTGTTTATTAGGCTTAATGTACAAAGAGTTATTGTCCAAAAAACTAAAAACAACCAAGAATAATCTGATATGCAGAACACAAACAACCAATATATTATTCTGCAGTTTAACTATTTTGATAAAACAGTTAAGATATCATAGCAAGGATTGTCCCAGTGATATGACACACACTCTCATTGGAGGAAAATCTACTTAGATAAACCCTAAAAGAATGTTCCAAACCGTAAAAGAATATTCTTTGCAAGTTGGCAGCAAGTTTCATGCCACATAGACTGCACTTGAGCTGTAAATAGCTCATGTAACGCCTCGACTCAGATTCCAACACAAAATCCCAAAGTCGGCACGACAAACAAAAAAAAAACAAACAAACGAAAATAAAAACAAGTCTTCGGCGTCACAACCACGAGTCTATAACTCCGGAAAACAAGTAACAACAACATTAACGGCCACAACATGCCGGAGAACAAATATAAACCACGAGCAAAAACATGCTCGGGAAAGAAACTGAATTACTACTAAAACTATATACACGAGCACGACATACACATGTTGACTTCCAAAAGAATAATCAGTCTACAACAAAAGACAATACTACCCAAAGTAAACTTTACATAACCATTCGTCCTTGCCAAAAGAAAATAGCTATAACTATAGACAAGCTCCACGAGCTATTAAACCAAAAGACCACCTGCGAACTAGTCGTGATCTCACCGACCTCACCGCTAACTGTCTGGCTGGCTCGGATCTAAGTAAAACAAATGAACAATAAACGGGGTGAGTTGAAAACTCAATAAGTTACTAAAATGTAACTACATGGTATGGCATAATGCTTAAGCGGTAAGGATAACATGGTAATCATATTGGTATACCAAACTGAACATGTATCATCATCATAAGTGTACAAATCATATAAACCACGTAGCACAGTGATGTTCACATAAGTGCAACATAATTAAATCACATAAGAAAGGATATAATCTTCGTTCGATAACTCTGTATTGCTTCTACAGTACACGAAAACAAATGTGCCTCGATACTCATGTGTGATGTATCGAGGTTTCTGACAAAATCTAATAGGTCCTGCAACAAAATCCATCGGGTTCTATTAGCTAACCAAAGTCACATGTATTACTACAACAATGGGGATACATCTTAACTGTGGCCAACAGATGAGGGGTGTGTCAACTCTGGTACGTCGACCCATTACAATTACGAAAATTGATTCGTAAAGACTATGCATCGTCCTACCTTGACTCAACCAACGACGCCAGCTGAATTTAATGCAATGCACAAGTAGATATTTATTCGTTTTATACACAACAACACCGAGTTCAAAAGTGGTGAACCCGATAAATGCCAAGTAGATTAATTAATTCTACTAAAGATCACCACCAAACATATGATTGTTAATATTTAATCAACCACATTAGAACCACATTATAGGTCTCTAATTCACAAGTACTAATTCATACACTTAACCAAATGTTCGAAGGTTAAGAATCCTAATCAAACAAACTACAATTCTCGTAGGGATTTAACATGTTATTCGGTGTGTTTTATTCTTTCTTAGAATCGACTCCGTCGAGTCATTACTACAATTCATAAAATTTGGGAATAATTGTTATATGCAAAATTACCCCAATTAAAGTATCATATTATCTCTTTAATTCAATTATAATACAAACAACTCATTTCATACCAAGCAAATATTACAAGTATAGCTTTCACATATCATCATAGCAATTAGACATGTAAATACTATTTCTAACAAGTCTAGCATGTGTATTTATAAATTACCATGCAACAAAGCCTAAAGCATACAAAATGGGGTTTAGTAACTTACTTAAAACCGGAAATCAAACCCCCAAAAATACAATCAAAGCCTCCCAAGTTATTCTCCTACTCGATCCAGACGCTAAGGTGGTCTCGGATGGTTGGATCTTGTAAAGAGGGAAGAACACACACTAATCTCACCAAAGCTTCACACACACTCTCTCTTCTAAAATCCATGGAGGAAGAGGATGAAATGGAGAGTATTTGGGTCTCTCTCGTGGTCTAAAGGAGAGGTCTTAGCTGGTCTAAAAGCCCTGGGACGTGGTTTAAGGAAGGCCAAGAATAATGGTCAAATAGTCAAAGAATAAAAAAAAAACAAGTCAAGCTGTCTTGCGCGTGAGCGCTAGGGTGCGACCTATGCGCGCTAAGGTGCGTGCTAGGCTGAAGTTTTAGTCTGATTTGCTTAAAACTTCAGAAAAATGCTCACTAGGGCGAGCCTCTGTGCGCTAGTGTGCGATATCTAAGTCTCAAACCAAAGTGATGTTAAGTGACCCTAAGATAATCCCAACCTCCAACAAAGTCCAAACACTTCCAAAACCCAACTAAAACAACTCATAACAAAGCTAGGATTGTAATGCATTACAACATCGAAAAATTACAAAGATTAAATCATAATTCAAGGCATGGCCAAGTAAACAATATGTGCAACTATGAAATACAACAAGGAATCAAGGCATGAATCAAACAACATGCTACTCAAATAAGCATAACAAGTATATCTAACATGATAATAATACAATAAAGTGAGCACATCAAACATAGGAGGAACCAAGGTATTACATCCTCTCCCCCTAAAAAGAATTTAGTCCCTAAATTGAGTAAATTCCTTACCAAATTCATTGAAAAGATGAGGGTATTTCTCACGCATCTCAATTTTGATTTCCCAAGTCGCTTCCTCAATATTATGATTCCTCCAAAGCACTTTGACAAGTCAAATCCTCCCATATAAAGCTTCATACGGTGCCATCTCGATTGCTCCTGGCTAACAGCTAACCAAAAGCTTTGATACCAACTGTGACGCCCTGACCCGAATTCCAACATGAAATCCCAAGGTCGGCACGCCAAACAATAAAAACAAATGGACGAAAATAAAAACAAATCATCGGCGACACTACTGTCGAAACCCAACTAACACAACCACGAGTCTAAAACTTGGAAAAATAAGCAACAACAACCTTAACGACCACAACATGCCAGAAAATAAATATAAATCATGAGCTAAAATATGCTCGGAAAAGAAATTAAATTACTACTAAAACTATATACATGAGCACGACATACACATATCGACTTTTAAAAGAATAATCAGTCTACAACAAAAGACAATACTACCCAAAAGTAAAGTTTACATAACTTTATATAATCATTCATCCTTACCAAAAGAAAATAACTAGAACTATAGACAAGCTCCACGAGCTACTAAGCCAAAAGACTACCTGCGAATTAGTCGTGATCTCACCGACCTCACCGCGAACTGCTTGACTGGCTCAGATCTAAGGAAAATAAATGAACAATAAATGGGGTGAGTTGATGTAACACTCGTATCATTCATGTCATTCGTATGCATTATGTTTATTAACTTCATTTGGTATCATTGTCATTTCCATGTGCATTCTTCATTCTAGCATGTTTACATTCGAATTGAGCTCATGTTTCTCATATGTCTTATTTTGTGTTTAAATCCTTGTAATTATTAGTACTTATATTGAATTGCATTCTTAACCTTGTTAGAGGTTGTTTGGAATGAGTTTCTATTGTGTTTTGGACTTAGTTTGAGGTTGGTATCATCTTAGGATGACTTGAGAGTGTTTTTGAATCACTTTGGACACGTTTGGAGGCTTTTTGACCTGAACCAGTCCCTTTGCAGCCGCATAGCGCAAGCGCGCATAAACTCCAATATTTTTAGATTGTATGCAGGCGCATTAAGAGCTCGGATAGAAGCTATGTGTCTGCATAGTGCAGCCGCATAAGATCGTACTCTGCTCATTATCTTTGACGAACTTTTAAATGAGTTGACTAATTGACTTGATTTCAAGGGCTGTGATTTAACTACGTCCTAAGCTTGAAAGATTAGACTATATGAGACTCTTAGACACCATTAGAGAGCCTTAAACTCAGTCATAACTTCATCTTCAACCTTGAAACATAAAAAGAGAAAATAGAGAGTTCTAGAGTGAGAAAGTTGCATAGAATTCTCATTTGAAGACCAAATCACAATCCGTCTTCGCCATTGTAGAGCTATGAACTAGGAGAAAACGTTCCCCAGTTTGCATGTAGGTTTTCTTCAGGTTTCTTTGGGTAAATTCTATTAAGAGGTAAGCTATTACCCCTCTTCTTCTCTATTTATGTCTTGTATGACATCCTAGCCTTGTAAAATGGTGTTTATATGTTGAAATCAACATGTTTAAGTGTCTTTTGATGTGTGTGATATGTAATTTCATGGATGACTTGTTTTATTTATTGAAAGACTTGTTTTGGCTTGGTTGTACACATAGAAATAGTATCACTTGTTAATCTTGAAGTTAAAAAATGGTTCTTCTTCGATTCGAACTCATTAGAAACAATTGATGACTCTAACAGAGTTGAATAGGTTTTCATTATTGATGAGACTACGGGTGTGACTTGGGAATTTTGTTATAATACGAGAGTTTTGTTGGAAAAATTAGTTACCCAAATTGTGTTTGATGTTGTTGTTTAATTCTCGTAAATATTATGAGATGGTTAATTTTGTGAGTAGGATTATTATGACCTACTTGAGACATTCATATTTATTAATATTGTACTACCTACTTCGGAGTATGATTTGTTATTGTAAATGTCAAGTAAACATCTACTTTTGCATTTATTATGTCCATAGATTATTTATTGGCGGTGTATTAACGCTTGATTATTGCGAGAGCCGGGGCTACGTAATAATTGAAGGTCAATACATCGGGCCTCGCCCTACCGTTGGCCACGGTAGGGGCATAGCGCCAATTGTTATATGAAATAAACGCAACCTTAGTAAGCTATTCCGTGGTTGATTCTTGGGTCGTAGGGACCAAGATCACCCGTCGACGTGAATACAGAAAATTGTTCACATAGAATTGGTTATGGTTTTGATTCGTCGATCGAGCACGTCATCAACGGCTCCTACATTGGTATATTATATGTTAGTTAGTTGGAAGTATTGGTTATATTGGAGGTGTTCCTCAATACGGTGTCCTTTTAAAAATGTTTACATACCGTATTTATGTGGTTCCTATATATATGAACGTTGGTCATGGTTTACAACCAGTATGGGACGGTTGGCAATTGTTGAGCCTCTTGTATAGTATAGGGTATCTTGTTGTTATGAGATGTTTGATACGCTATGTTTCGTGAATGATATATCATGCCATAGCTTGTTATACTTGTTATCATTATCGTTTTGCATCTCGTATGCCATATCGTTGCATTAGTAGCTTATTGAGTTTTAAACTCACCCCGTTTAATGTTTATTTATTTTTCTTAGATCACGGTCCAGCAAAAAACCCATAGTTAGTGGTTACATCATCGTTGGAGAGTTTCTTCAGGTTGTTTGGTTTGTGCTCTTCGGGCCTTTGTACTTCTTTTGGTGAGGCCGAGGGTATACATTGTTATCTAAACTTTGTAAAGTTGGGTAGTATGTGTTGTTTCTTATACTTGTAATATTCTTTTAGTTGTGCCAACATTGTTGTCGTGCTTGGTGTAATTATTATTACTTGTTACTTCCGCATACTCTGATTTGGTTTTGTAGTTGTTCTCCGAGCTTGTTACTCGTGGAGGTTTATGTTGCCATGTTTGGTTTTATATTCAAACTATGTTTTAATTAGTTTGTTTCTGGCTCGTTATATGCCGATGAAGTATTGATCTGTTTTTAAAAAGAAAAGCTTTGCACGTGCATTACAGGGTTTTATGTATTTGCTTTACACTTGCATCAAAAAGAAAATTTTGAGATGTGTATTTTGTGTTCTCGTTCTTGCGATCTGGACGAGGTTCCATGTAGGAACTCGGACAAGGGTCATGACAGTTGAAAACTCAATAAGTTACTGAAATGCAACTACTTCTTTCAATATATTTAAAGGCAAGTTAGTATCAAACTTATTAAGACATTCAACATGGAAACATCTCACTCTCAGTTGATAACAAATCTTAACTGTTTTACCAATACACTAGTTGTACTGATCTGAGAAGTGAACTCTTAATTGGTATCAGAGCTGTGTAACAAACAAGAGACACCTACGGGATAAAAGCAACCCTTGACCTTTTAATTGGTATCAGAGCTTAGCTGTTTTGTTAAACATTTAGATCCAATCTTTTGATCCTCACAATTGGTATCGGAGGTAGTACAATCGTTGCAGCCTCCGCAAACCAGGGCATTAATTCAGCATTCCTAACGTACCAAGGTGCATAACCCAGAACCAAAATATACTAATTTCCATCAATTGCCCTCTAGGTATTGTAATTATTTAGTTCAAGAACAATTCTTTGTGCCTTGCTCAAGAGCTCAGCCTCAGAAGATTGACACGATTCTGGTTCCATTCTGTTCGTTCTTTAAGCAGTTCTTTTTGTTCATCTATTGATAGTAGCTCTTAAATCCCGTCAATGTCTTTTTCATCGGCGGCAGGGGTGGGGTTATTAGATGTTGAATTGATGAAGAAATTGAGGGATAAAACCTAAATTAGGGCAAAAAGATGAAATTTGAAGTGGGTTTTGGAGTGTACATGGTGATTGGGATTAATCCTAATTTGATTAGCTAGCGTATTTTATGTTAGGGAGAATACAAAAATGGTGATAGTGAATTTTTGATTCATAAGTTGTTAGGGTTTCAGTCAACAAAAGAAATTGAGGGGGTATGAATTTTTAGATTTTGGTAGTGAATGAGGTGGTGGTGATTTAGGTTACAAGTGGATCTGTGAGAGAGAGGAAGAAACTAAAATTATTGAATGCCCTGTACAAGGTGGCAAGGGCTGTTGCCGGAGAAGAAGGTAGTTAAAGTTTCACATGGCCCCTTGTTTTTAATAAAAGTTTCAAATGACCCCCTTTTTTAATAAAGTATCTTATTTGAAGGGTAAACAACATAGGGGAATAGAAATGACCGTTTTGCCCAGCCAAAAATGCACGTGAGTCGCATGTGTTCACTTAACGGACCTTGAGTTAACGGCGTCCATCTCAGGACTAGTGGTGTGCAAAAATGACCTACTTTGGTCGGTGGTGAGTCAAATCTAAGTATGAGGTGTGCTTTTTCTCGGGTGATCCTGATCGCTAGTCGGCACTTTAAGTAAGTCGACCTCTTGTAGGTTTAACACTGTGATGCGTACTTCCAGGTCGCTTGTCAAGGTGAAATCCTTATCGATCGCTTCGTGGACCTAGGTCGCTTTAGGTATGGTCTCATCAAGATGAATGCAACGTGGAAATGCTCAAGAAAGTGAAGGGAGAAATCAATTAGTGGGAGAAGAGGCTGCACTAGTTTAATTTGATTTGATTAGATAATACTCCCTCCGTTCACTCAAAGAGTTCACGTTTGAAAAATAAATAATTAATGAATATATTAGTGTCATCAGAGTTTGTTATAATTACAAAAATACTCAAGCCTACGAAGATGATTACAACACAATTGAAGGCTAAATATGAAATGTTATGGACATTGTAAGCATAATTTTTAAAAGTGAACTCTTTGAGTGGAATATTCCAAAATTAAATAGTAGACTCTTTGTCTGGAACAAAACTAGTATTTTGATTTGATTTAGTTTCTTAATAAAAATCAGGTGTTTAATTCCTAAATCATCTCCCAATCTAAGTATCTAACAATACTTTAAACATTTTTATCTTATCTATCCTAGTCTAGAAAATAGAATTAATGGGAAAAAAATTAAACCAACCAATCACGACCTTTAAAACCAAATTTAGATTTACTTTCAAAAATTTAGAATTCCAAATAAATTCTTTTAGGTCCCAAACTGTTAGAAAAATCCGTTGAGTTTTTGAGGCTCATCTAGATTGTAATATCCTTATCCCACATAGTTAGATGTGCGAAATCTGTGTCTTATAAATGTCACCTACTACCACCAACATTATTCATAGGCTTTTGAGTGGACTTGTGGTGGACCTAGTTGACTTAGATACTTAGCGGCCCAGTGCGTGGGCCATGCGTTGCAAACCATGTAAATCGAAATTTTGGGCTCGAGGCATTACAAATGATATAGGAGCGGGTCTAGCAAAAAATGTGTTGAACACATAGCCTAGGTGATGTAAACCGAAATTTTGGACTCGAGACGTTACAAATAGTGTCGGAGCATGTCCAGCCGAAAATGTGTTGAACACATGCCCTTAAGCGCCGATCGTTTTGGCCTTGATGGAGGCTTCAAGGTTTAGTGGCATGTGTTGAATACATCTCCCGTGTAACGATCCTTTGGGGCTTGACTGCTGAACATTGACCGTTCAACACATTGCCTAGGTGCCGATCCATCGGCCTTAATGGGGACGTCAAGGATTTAGTGCTAACACCAATATTATCTATGGACTTAAGACACTCAGATAGATGTGTGAAATTACTTTATTTATGTACATAAGCACTTAATTAAATACGTAAAATCAACTTAAATGTGTGATGGTCACCTGCTACCATGCGGTACCAATATTATCTACTAACTTAGACAATCGGTTGGGTGACTTGCTGCCACAAGGAAAAAAAAAAAAAAAACGTTCACACTGCATAGCAAGCAACTTACAGACTCGGGGTTCATACCGGGCTTTCACACTCGTGAGGTTCTACTATACTCTGGGCGTTCAGCTATACTGTGTAAAATTTGGCGCATCCAAAATTTTCTAAATCTCTCCTCTCTCTCTCTCTCTCTCTCTCACAGAATAGAAATCTGACAACACTCGTGAACTATCCTGGTATTCTCTCTCTCTCGCTCGGTCGGTCGGATCTCTTGGAACAATATTGTGTCTCAGATTATCCAAATGGCAGCATCTCAACAAGCCATTGATCGTATCATCCCGTCCGCAACTGGTATGCGTCTCTTATTCGAATTAGGCTTTCTTTAGGATCCTTGTCATTTTGTATTGTGGGCATTTCAGTTAAATACCACTTTTTCGTTTTCTCGTGTATCCTTTGAAGTGTCAGCTGTAATTTGAACTCGATCGACTTTATCCTCCTTCTTCATTTTCTTAGTGCTAGATCGTACATATTTACGAGGTATGTATAAGGTTTTGTGCGTTTATATCTCAGAAATGAAATTCTACACCAATAGTAGCCTACAAATTAGTAATAGTAAAAATACTCATGATGTATAATTTAGTCTTTATTTTTTTGGTTATCATCATAATTAACTGTCGTTTCTTTTTGATGATCCCACTGTGTGGTTTGTGGATCCAGATCCCTCAAATACAGTTTTCCTTATGCCTCAAATTGAGGCAAAAGCAAGAGTTCTAACATAATCTCTCTCCTTCCCCCCGAACCCAACACACACACCACTACCACCAATGTCCAAACTTCCCCAAAATCCAAGGTTATATCAATAGGCTGTGTGCTACATCATAGGAGATGCTGGATAGGGTTTTCAATGGTCCCTATGTCTGATAGACTGATATGCGTTTTTTGATTCATTGATTTTCATCATGTTTTTTGGTTCATTGATTTTCATCATGTTTTATACTCCCTTGGCCCCTCCCGCCTAAAAAGAAGGGGCTGCATTGGAAAACTCAAACTTTTTTAATTTGTACTTTTGCTTCCTTCTATCTCTTTTAAATTGCACTGAAGTTATATATATTTTTTACGACACATTAGTTAATATCATATCTTAGAAACAAAAGAAAAAGAATGAAGAAAAGGAGCTTCTATTTTAGAAATGCAAATTCTTTTGGGACTAACCAAATGGAAAGCTTTTTCCGGGACTGAAGGAGTAATAGTGGACTGGTTGATGATGCTTGGGGAAACTTGTGTTAGATGGAGTATATTCTCTTCATTTTTTCTTTTTCTCATCCCTTTCTCTCCCCTCTGTGGATGCTGGTATTTTTTTGGTTATCATTAAGTAGAGTAGTAGACCATGGCTTCCACGGAGCTGCTTGGTGTTGCTTGAGCTAGTGTTCTCCGAGTTTCCTCAAACTCTTATAGATTGTATCCGTGATCCAAAATGAGTGTCCCTTTGAAATTGTTTTTGTCCCAAAATGAGTGTCCTTTTTTTTTAATGAAGTTATTAATTTCACCTTTGTTTACTATCATCTCTCACTATGCACTTGCAATGCTCTAGTGCGGATGCTAGAGATATTTGTTTATATGTGCTACTAAAATTGCCTAAGAGTCAACTTCCTTAATTTCCTTGAAAAACCAAGAAAGGGGACTCATTTTGGGACAGAGGGAGTATTTCTTTGACATGTTTTCATTCTTCAAATGTGTCATCTTTGCTTTCCGAGAGCATAGAGTCTCAGCACTACCCTCTCACTTGCACCAAAGAAGTTGGGTAACATGGTTAAAGCATTAAAAGCTAGAAGCACGAACACCCACATGCTAACGCACGTTGACACAATACCGACTCGTGCGCATAGTATTTTTCAAAAAGTATGCCACTACATGTTGGGGAGTCATGAATAGATAACCTATATATGTATGTATGGCATGACTTGTATGACTTCGCTGGGTTATGCGGGTCTACGTGGTGCTTTGGTGGGAATTTTTATGTGATTTGTTGTTAGGGTGAGAAGAAGGAGGTTTGCCATAACGACGAGTATGAGAGGATATGATGAATTCATTAGAGAGTGTGACCCTAGGGATTTTGATCTTTCTAACCCCGGTTTGCTTGGTCGATTTGCGGCCAGAGGTCAGTCGCATGGCTATCACATAGCTACTCGGACTGCTATTTTTTTTTGTTTGGGAGTGATTGGGAATTTGGGAGGATGCTTTTCTACATTGGCTCAAAAGGTCCTTGAGAAACCTGTCTTGGATCACTTCCTTTGCAGTGGGTCCTACTCCTTATCGTTTTGAGAATGTGTGGTATCGAATCCTACCTTTAGAGACAGAATCGTGGAGTAGTGCGGAGATTGTGAGGTTTGTGGGTGGGTTGGTTTTGTTTTCACGATAAACTTGAGATGTTTGAAGTACAAGCTTAAAGTGTAGATTAAAGAGGTCTTGGTGATGTGAGATTTGGGAAGTCAGATTTAGCTTCCATTTCAGAGAGCAATAGGTTAAAAAATCTTGGGACTTTGTTGGAGGATTAGTTAAGAGGATGGGTGCCCTAAAAAATGATTTCGAGGAGTTGTGACGTGAGGATATCAGTTGGCATAAAAAGCAAGATTGAAGTGGATAGGGGAAGGGGATTGTTAGCTTTTTCATGGGGTTGCTTTGGCCATAAGGTGTAGAAGCTTTATTAGAAAGGTTGAGTTACATTGGCGAGTTTGTGAGAAACCCTTCTTTCATCGTTGGTTAGGTTACTAAGTTTCATCAGTCTTTGTTCCACGAGGAGTATGAGGTAGACCTTTGATTGAGTGATTGAATTTGAGTCAAGAATAGGAGTGTATGGCTGGAGAGACCTTCTGTTGAGGAGGATGTAAGGGCAGTTGTCGTCGTGGTGATTAGTGATAAACTTCAGGACTGGTGGTTTTCTATGAGATCTTTGAGTCGAGTTAGTACGTGGTCAAGGAGGATCTCCTAAGACTTTTTGGAGTTCCATTTTTTGTCATTTTGGGGAAAAACAATAACCTGGCGTCCATTACTTTGGTCCCTAAGAAGGACCAATTGGTGAATCTTAGTGATATTTAATAGTGTGTATAAGATCATTGTCGACAAGGTTTAGGAGGTGTCAAGGGAAACTGTGCTTGAGAGTCGTCAATGTATTGATGCAACTTTGGCTGCTAATGAGGTGGTAGAAGATCTTGAGAGGAGGGGTCGGAAGGGTTTAGTCTTGCAGCTGGACTTTTAGAAGTCATATGACCTAGTTAATTGCGGTTTTTGGACAGTATTATGGAGAGGAATGGGTTTGGGCATAGGTAGCGTGAGTGTATTCAAGGGTCCTTTTGCTCACGCCATTCTTTTGCTTGAGGGATAGGGTGAACCCCTTTCTCTTGTTGCCAATGTGCTTTTTCACATTCTCGTTACTCTTGTTGTTGATGCACTTAGTAGAATGATTTTGAGAGGATAGGATGTTGGTGGTTTTGCCTTTAGGAACATCTCCATGGTACGTGAGTGGCTTGGCGTTCTCCTCAAGAGACTCGGTCAATATGGCATAAAGTGATCGAGAGCAAGTTAGATTTGTATTTGAATTAGTAGGTTCCCCGTATTGGGTGTTTGGTTGCTCGAAATTCCTTCATTAGTGTCAGTTTTTTATTTTTACCTTTAACTCGGTTGAGGTTGGGGAATGTGACTCTCATTCGGTTCTGGAAAGATGCTTGGGTAGGGGAGACATCTTTTTGCATGACTCTCTCCCTTATTCCGGTTCTCTTCAATTCACTTGGTGCCTATTTCGGCTGTTCTTTCTAGGGAAGACTCTGTTTCTTGGGATTTCCATTTTCTTTTTGCAATTCGAATGATAGGGAGGCCCGAGGAGGTTTCTACCATTCTGGGCATCCATGCCCACACTCAGGTTTAGTTGTCTCATTGTTCCCGATTCTCACTCTTGGGTGTTAAAGGGTTAGGTCAGTAATCTTGTCGCTCCTTCAACTTGCATTTGATTTGCTCTTCTATCCGATCGCCTTTCCCCAATCTTTCTTCATCTGGGAATCTCGTTTTCTGTTCAAGGTTTGGGCCTTCGTATAGTCTTTAGTGCTTAAGCTTAACATAGGCCTTATAATAGGTTCTCGAGATGGGTTTTTGATGTGTAAGCGTGCTTCGGAGTCAGATATGGTGTAATCTGTATGAATAGGGATTCTATGTGAATGGGAATTCCAACTTCCGCCGCCGCCACTCCCCCCGCCCTGCCGCAAAGAGTGATAGGTCCCTGATGGTTAGAGATTTTAGGTGCATTAGTTTGTTTACAAGTGTTTATGATATCATTACTAAGATGGGTCAAAATTGAAGTAGAACACAGTGGAAAAAGATCTATTAGAAGTCTGTATTTAGGGATTTAAAAGGTAGAACAAATAGGTTCAGGTTTTGGGGTAGTTTGGGCTCGTGAATGAAAAGTTGCAGGGGCTGTTTCTGGCCAATTTGAACAATACCCGTAAACAGTAATTGATTTGAGGCTGATTTAGGTAACTAAGGTGCAGGTAACAATTGGGTAATTAGGTATTGAAAGGGAGGATTTAGGAGGTCTAAGATTGCTGAACCTGGAAAACTGCAAGGGAAAAGAAGGGAAGCAACCTTAGGCATCACACGTAGGGTTCTTGAGCATCACACCCAAGGGAATTGTGTCACACAATTCAAGGAAGCAAAGCTTGATTGCTGTTGGAAAATCTCTGATCATTAATCTGTCTATCCTTGAATATAAAGTGTTAGAGACCTATATATAGGCTAATAATAATCTTAAACCCAATAGGATTTGGATTCAACTAGAAGCTTACTTAGACAACAAAAACATTAATCCTGTAAGGATTTGGACTCAGTTAAATACCAGAAGAATTAAATAAGACTCCTGAGTTAATATGGAAATCTGTTCAAAGCAAATTAGAATATGACTAGAATCCCTTGACTCTAAAATTTTGAAAACTTTAATCTATGTTAAGATTCTATTAATTAATTAACTTGACTGCTCCGCCTTAAACTCAAGCAAATTATGATGCTTCTTACGCTTTTGAATTTGCTTTTCCTTGACCCCTTCATGGGCCGCATCATTACGCCTCCTTGGTTCTTATAAAAAAAGGAAAAAAAAGAAAGAGTATGCCTCCCTGGTGTGATATGCGGTTAAGGAGATACCTTTAATTTATCTTGGTATTCCCTTTGGATGTATTCCTCTAGAGGTTAATTTTGGGATGTTATAGTGTCTTGATTCGTGGAAGGGTGCCTACATATCTTTAGGTGGTAGGGTTACTCTCACCCTAGAGTATCTCTTGTGTGCTCATAAATTCTCTCATTTTATGCTCATGCTGAGATTTGGCCAATTTCCCCCCCCCCCCTTAATCCATGGATTGTGTTCACATACACATTTATATTGTAGTAATATATTTCGTGGTTCCTTTGTGGTTTTTTACTTTCTTTCTCTTTGGGTCCATTATTTTTCTCGTTTTCTCTCTCTTACTTTTTGATTCATTCGTTACAAAACCATAAAAATAATCACGAACCACAAAATGAACCACCTATCAAAACAAGCCATGGTGTTGAATAACAAAATTTGAAGAATCAAAATAAATGAAATGCCGTTACCTCCCGCCATTTTTTTTGGGTCTGCGTAGACAGATTGTGGGGAAGAGAGAATACAAATACTGACTAGCGAGAGGAGGACTCAAGCCCATCGATGAATAAGACGATAAAAGGGAAGGTTTCGACGGGCAATGGTGACGGAGCAACCAACCACGTGACATGACCGCGTATCACAACATCACATATTCACAATCATTGCTTTAAGTAAAAATGTATTATCTTCAAAAATTAACTTCTTCAAGCCCTACGAGTTTTGTTGATATTTTTTTTGATAGGTAAGATAATATATATAAACAA
The DNA here is from genome assembly GCA_016624345.1 of Platycodon grandiflorus. Lineage (NCBI taxonomy): Eukaryota > Viridiplantae > Streptophyta > Magnoliopsida > Asterales > Campanulaceae > Platycodon > Platycodon grandiflorus. The sequence goes on along the minus strand of CM028362.1, from coordinate 199,558 downwards.
ACGTGTCAAAATAAGTGCCGCATCCTTTGTATACAGCACAAAGACCTAATAATGACCTAAACAACAACACAACTATCCACAAGCTCTACAAAAGAATAATCTATAAGCGAAGCTGACTGTGTGCATCAAATAAACAAAATGTGAAGAATAGTCTCCTTCAATCTGGCTACACTCATTTCCTCATTATAAAAAACACTACAATTCTTTTCCTTCCAAATAATCGAGACTACCAAAGGGCAGTATCCCAAATACTATTTCTCCTTGTTCGCTTGTACAAGGACCAGTCCTTCCTTAACTGATCTTGGCATTACCCACGAAAGATGAAATAGATTCTGCAGAAAATTCCATGTATCCCTCGCTACTGAACAGTGCATCAAAAGGTGGTTGACACTCTCCCCATCCCCTTTACACAGATAGCACCAATTAACATAAATCCTCTTCCGTATTCGCAGATTGTCCCCTGTAAGAATACTTCATTGATTGCTTCCTAAACAAAAAAGGCCGCTCTTCTTGCGGCCTTTGTTTTCCACACAGCCTTACAAGGAAAGAAGCTGCTCGACAAAGCCATAAAGTACGATTTAATTGAGAATTTCCTGTTTTTTTCCCCTACTCTAAGAACTCTGTCCTCTCTGTTTCCATACACCTTCTGTCCTCCCTGTTTCCATACACCTTCTGAGCCTACAATTGCTCGAAGAACTGGCAAGCGGATCTATCTCCCAGCCTCGAGGATTTCTTCTAAAAGAGGGATTCAAAGTGACAATACCTTCTGTGTAACTGAAAGGATAGAGCCAACTCTTTGTTGACAACAGTGTTAAATAGGGATGGAAAAGCTCTCCACAATCCTGTATCCGCACACCAGTTACCAAAATTTAAGTGAGGCACCATTACCAATTTCAAAAGAAATAAATTGCTTAAACAAATCCCATCCCTTTCTAGTCCCTTTCGATACACCTACTCTATATGGAGCATCACTTATGATCACCCTCCCCATACTTGCCCACCACCACTTTCTCCATTGACCCTGTCTGTCTACCATGAATCTCTAAAGCCATTTGCCCAACAAAGCAATATTAAAAGTCATGAGATTTTTGATTCCTAGACCGCCTTCTCTCAAATTGGCGTATACAGTATCCCAATTAACCAAATGATATTTTCGCTCCTCCATAGGGCCTTCCCACAAGAAGTCTTTCCCTAGCTTTTCTAATCTGTTTGCCACAGAAAAGGGGAGAACGAAGACAGACATGAAATAAGTGGGCAGACTAGACAGGGAACTCTTAATTAAAGTTAGCTTTCCCCCCTTTGTCAAAAGTTGTCTCTTCCACCCTACTAACCGACGTTCAATCTTGTTATTACTTTCTATCACTGGATTTCAAATTGCTGTGCTTTTGAAGGAGGTTCCTAGAGGAAGATCAAGATAAAAAGTAGGAAGACGAGCTACCTTACTCGATATTTCCAACTGGCAAAATCTCACTCTTGGAAACGATAATCCTTAAACCCGATGCTACTTGAAAGAATAGCAATACTAGACGTAAATAACCAAGCTGAGAAGATTTTGCCTCGCAAAAAACAAGAGTATCATCCACAACAAGAAGGTGCGACACTCCTTTTTTTGATTAGTAATAATAAAAAATAAACACAGCGTCAAAACAGACACTCTTTCAAGTGCATCTCAAGCCACCAGAGATTGATACGTCCACTGACTTAAGACTTCCATGATTAATAATGAAGGAAAGGGAAAAGGGGTCTCCTTGCCACAATCCTCTCGAACTAGAAAAAAACGTGCAGGTTCTCAACAGAGAGATGCAAAAAAGAAGTCTCTCCAAGATTCCCCAAAACCCATCCTAGACAGCATGTGGATCAAGAAGGACCAGCTTACGTGATCATAAGCTTTTCCAATGTCTAATTTGCACAATAAACCTGGAAATCCACTTTTGATTCTAGAATCCACAGTTTCTTTAGCAATCGATGCCGCGTCAAGGATCTGCCGCTCCCCTACCAAAGCATGCTAAGATTCTTCCCGATAACCTTCCTCAACTGATTCGATAACACCTTGGCAATAAGTTTATATACCCCTCCAAGATGACTGATATGCCTGAAGTCTTTCACGTACAAGTGCACCTATTTTTCGGGATTAAAGCAATAAAATAGGCATTTAAACACTTTTCAAAATGCTTGTTGACATAAAAGAATTGGAAAATCTCCATTAAGTCATCTTTAATTACCTCCTAGCAATGTTGAAAGAAAGCCATGGAGAAACCATCCGACCCAGAGCTTTATCACCGCTTATACCTCGTAAAGCTGCAACTACCTCCTCTTCAAGAAAAGGCTTCTCTAACATGTTCCTGGTCTAAGGATTTGGAAGAGACCCCAATCAAGCTCAAGATGCTCGTCACAATTCTCCGAGTAGAGACGTTGATAAAAACCCGCAATCCCCATTTTTAAAGCAGATTTGTCTTCCAGCATAACTCCATCAATTCTAACGTTACGAATCTGATTTGCCCGCTTGTGAGCATTAAGCCATTTGGTGAAAAAACTTTGTATTTTTGTCTCCTTCCTTTAACCATTGAACTCGAGATTTCTGTCTCCAGCAAATCTCTTCACTAATAAGAAGTCTCTTTATCTCTATCTTCAACAATGCTCTACGGTGAGCAGCGTGAGCTTCCTCACTACTGAGAGCTCCTACACCTTCTCTGGCATCTAAGTTTCTAACTTAATGAAGAATTTTCCAACCTTATATTTATATTCCCAAATGACTCCCTGTTCGACCATTTCAAATCCTCCTTTAACAATTTCAATTTCTTCGCAAATCTAAAGCAAGGGTCTCCAACCATCCCGTAAGAGTTCCACTTCACCTTTACCCTATCCACAAACCGTTCCTTACGCCACATATTTTCAAATTTGAATGGAGATTTTCGTTTGCTTACCCCTTAACTTTCTAAGCGTTAGGGGACGTGGTCAGAAATCACCCTCGGTAAAGCTCTCTTCCCAATCCAACGACACAAGAAACCTATCAATTCTTGAACATTGATATCTATCACTATTTCTAGACCACGTGAAGCAGCCCCTACGAAAGGTAGGTCACCAAAGCCATCTCATTAATGAAGTTACTAAATTCCAACGATACCAGTTTGTTCATGCGCTAATCGAATTACGTTGGAATCCATCCTATATACTAAGGGAATTTCCACACCACTCCATGCGAGAAACATCCGAGGAAGGCCCATGAACCCCAGAGAACACCTAGGTTATATCACTCTCTGCCATCCTATACTGGAGAACACCCAGGTTATTTCACTATCCCATCTCTGTAGATATTCGCCATTGGTCGAGGGACTTGTGGGCCGAAGGGTGGGTAATGAGGTGGTTGTTGTGGGTGGCACTGAGGAAGTGCTTAAAGGCCGGCTGGTGTCGTGGGAGGTGGTGTGTAGATCTAAAGAGGCAGGGGGTTTATGCATTGGGAATTTGGTGCCAACAACATCTCACTTATGGGTAAATGGCTTTGAGAATTCCCTTGAGAGCCTAATTTTATTTGGCAGAGTCATGGGATTAAATTCGGTATTTATCAGAATGGCTAGTACGTAAATGGCCTTGAAGTTTCCCCTTAGAGCCTAATTTTCTTTGGCACAGAATCATTAGGAGTAGATTCGGTATTCATTAGAATGGGTGGATTCTAATCTTGGGATGCTATGGTGCTATAGTTTTTGGCAAAACACACAATCGGGCCACTGTACTTTGGGAAAGGTTGCAATTCGGCCACTGATTGTTTGAAAATGTTATTTGGGCCACTGTATTTCAGTTATTTTGCAAGCGACCCCCTAGAACGTTAATTTTAAATGAAATTTCTATTTTACCCCTATCTTCGCCCTCATCTCCCTTAATGAAGACAGGGGTAAAATAGAGATTTTATTTAAAATTAACGTGCTGGTGGGCTCGCTTGCAAGATAACTGAAGTACAGTGGCCCAAATAATATTTTCAAACAATCAGTGACCGAATTGCAACCTTCCTCAAAGTGCAGTGGCCCGATTATGTGTTTTGCCATAGTTTTTCTGGCAAGCTTTGCTAGTGTTTGGAAGTTTGTTGACAAGTGCGCCCATCTATATCTCCATGGTTCCTTTCTGGTAGGATCTTTGGCTGATTGGGCTTTCTTGGGCTATTTTGTTTCCTCGCAATTTTAGACTTTCTTTCTCAGATAATGCTCTATTTCAGATTTTTTGGCAAGGGACTATGGTCCTTTCTTGGAATTTGCACCTTTTTGGTAATCATAATCTTAATGTCAGGGAATTGGAGGAGCTAGTTATTCTGTTAGAGAGTCTTTCATCTCATACCCCTTCTGATCTTCCTAGTACCCGTATTTGGTGCCTTGATTCTTTTATTTATTTATTTTTCTTAATATAACAGGGATATAAATAAAAAGGTACATGGAGGGGGACAACAGCCTAACCCAAAAGAGGGAGGACAAAAAGCCTTACCTCAGAATGAAAAATAGGGCTTAAGAAAAAGAAAGTGAACTCAACGAAAACAATCCAGATAAAATGAAAAGCAGCTACAAGAGCAGACTAAGAGATACGAACTCTAGGAATGTTCTGCTTGTCCAAAAGTAAGCTGCCTTGGATGAAAGATGGTAAAGAGAGAATCCGTGAAAGAAGCGTCTAAGGCTCCAACCATAGTGGCTTTTTTCGTGTATGAGGCTGTGTGCGGTGCTATTCTTACCGGTGATAATCTGCGGTCTCGGGGAAAAGCTTACATCAACTGGTGTTATATGTGCAAAGGCTATGGGGAGAGCGTTAATCATCTGTTATTACACTGCCTGTTGTGAGAGATATGTGGAACTTTTAGTTCAGTTCGTTCCATGTCTCATGGTTTATGCCTAGCTCTGTGAAGGAATTATTTCTAGCGTGGTCCTTGTATAAACAGAGAAAGAGAAGTTGGATATGGGAGGCTGCTCCTTTAGCTGTTTGTTGGTTTGTGTGGTGTGGAAGAAATCGTAGGGTTTTTGATAATGAGGAGAAGAGTGTAGACAGGTTGAAGGAGATCATCCTCCAGACATTATTCTTTTGGTGCACTAAGCTGACTTCCTCTACAGCTCATTCTTTTGTGGAGTTTGTTGATAGTTTCTCGATGTTTTAGTTTTCTTGTGTAGTATACTACCTGTGTACAAAGGATGCGCCGCCTGTTTTGGTGCGTGTCTATTTATACATATTACTTATAAAAAAAGAAAAAGAGAGTGCTCACAACCTAGATTAGCTAAACCGTTAGCAACTGTGTTAACCTCCCGATAGCAGTGCTGAATATTAAATAACATGTCTCTGTGCATCAAAGAGATAGCTCGAACAAAATACCAACAACTCCAAGGCGGGTTGTGACCCTTGGTAAGGCACTCAAAAAAGACTTTTGAATCCATCTCCACAACAGCTCTGTTGTGGTTGTGATTATACAACCATTTCACACCCTGAAAAAGGTCGCGAGCTTCAGCAAGAGTGTTGGTGCTTTCCCCGTAAAAGGAAGCGTAGGCATAGATCAACTCTGAATCACGGACAATGCCCCCTCCCGCGCTGGGACCTGGATTGCCCTTAGAGGCAACATCTGAGTTAAGCCTAAGAGTAGAAGAGGGAAGTTTGTTCCACTGGACACAGCAATAGAGATCTGTTTACCCTTGCCAAAGGAAAAATTGAGCCCAGAGTTGGAGCGGAGGATCTGAAAGTTTGCAGCTGTGAGGATGGAGTGAAGAGCCCTGTCTATAGCTGAAGCAATAGCATTAGGTGTGCGGATAATGCTTTCAATTCGAGCTTTATTTTGGTGCCTTGATTCTATTGGTAGTTTTTACACCTAGTCTTTTTATTCAATGTTTGACTAGATCTTATTGTCCCATTTCTTTTTCATTTGCTCTGTCATTTGGAAAGCTAAGGTGTTTTTCAAAATGAATGTTTTTCCCTGTTCTCTTGTGCTTAAACGGTTGAGCACAGATGATTTGCAGGGAGATGTAGAGCTCCCAAGGCTATCTCTGAATCTGTGTGTCCTAAGCAGAAATGACCCGTAGACTCGTGAGCACCTTTTTTCATTGTCCTAAGGCGTAGAGGTTATGGTGTGTGCTTTTCCACACCTTGGGGAAGCAGTTCGTGTGTCCTTCATGTTGTGAAGGTTTTCTTATTACAGCTTTTCGTGATTTCGGGAAAAAATAAGGATGGTTCATGTATTCTTATTTGGAGGATGAGATGCCCACACGGGAAAAAGGAAGCATAGGTAAGGAAGAGTTCCTTCCCGTAGAATAAGAAATAAACTATTCAAGATAGAAACCTAGTTGAACATTGTGATACAGTGATTCCCCATTCCCATCAAATGCTTTAGTTAGATTATTTCATAGGTAAATTAGTGCGTTTTATTATTCAGGGTCATAGTAACATTAGCCATCCCATTTGGGAGCGAGTATTATTTTCCAAAAAAACAAGTACTACATGTTTCAGTGTGTATCATTTGGTTATGTGCTCATTCATGTTTGTGAGTTGGTTTGTTAATTTTGTGCACAGGGGTGTGCACTTGTGGATTTTTGCTTGCATATATATGCTTCAAGTTTTTATTTACACTGAAAAACTTTGGTTGGTCAACTATTTGTAATGTCTGTGTTTCTAATACTCTACTAAGTCGCTGAGCCTACTGATCATGGGTGCAGAAGAAAAACCGGTGGAACCTGATCTAATGAAGGAACAGGTAATTCTGAGTAAATCCTTATTTATGCTTCCACCTACTCTTTGATTTTGGATGAACCTAGATGGAGCATATTAAATCATAACCCGCATTGGCTATCGCTTATCAGCTTCTTTCAATGGTAATGAGAGGTCGATTTCTCCTAATTCTTCTCAGGATGCTACTGTAGATCACTCAAGGGAGACCTATAGTCAGTTAGGAGCCTTCGGTACGGGTGGAGATCACACACTCTATACACCTAATGTCTATGCCCCACAAGCGCATTCCATGTACTATAAAGGTGAGTGCTCAATTTTTGGGATATTGGGATTCTTCCAGATCCTTTGGGAAAATTTGTGCTGATCTAACTTCAAATGTAAAACCTGTTTGCTTTTGAGGCCAACAATTGTTATACTTTATGGTTGTCTCGGGTTTGTGACAAGAGCGTTTGCCAGGGGTTTGATATACTGATTCTGTAGGAAGATAATAATTTGTAACAGTATGCTCTTAAATTGATGCAGTTCATTTTTCTTTTAGTTGTTTGGTTCCTTTTTCATAATTGAGAATAAATTTGTGTGTCGGAACTTCTGTTGAAATATTATTGGAATTCTGGTGAGGAATTTTCATCGATTAGCAGCTTGTTTCATTTCATTATTTCAGATTCTATTATGGCACATCACTCTTCTCTCAGTCCAAGTATGTGTGTAACATAGTTATAAATTCCATACCATACCATACCAGCTGGTATGTACCGTTCTGGTCAAAGAGTGCACCGTTCATCTTATGTTCTGAATTGGTTGATATATTGGTTTATTTCACCCATACTGGTCTGTTCCTGCTGATTATCGGATGTTTCAGCTGAAATCGACATTCCGGCCGATAGAGCTTCTGGTCTTTCCCTCTTCAGCTGGAGATAGTGTAACGGTTAAAAGAAAATAAAGATAAAAATCTACCTCTCCTTACATGTTATCCAAATTGGGATATATTTTCAGATCTAGAGCAGCAAGTCATATAAAAACTGAGATGGAACAAAATATTTGCAATTTTCTTCAAATAAATCTGTTTTCTAGCTTTATTTTGAAGACGTGTTCCATCTCAGATCTGCAATTTACCTCTCAGATGCCGATGTACTGTAGAGTACACCGATGGGGGAAGACCCATTCTTGAGAGAGGAAGACAAGTTCTTGAGAAGAATAGAAGAGATTGAGATGTGGGAGAGACAGAGGCAAGCCGCAAATGGATTATGGAGAACAGAGAGAGAAAGATACTCAGATAAGATAAATTCTTAACGGTCAAAGAACTAGTGGAAGGGATATGGCCTGTGTGGTCAAAATGCCTCCAAGTTATTATTATTATTATTTTTTTCCCTTTTTTTAATAACCAATCCAAGGTATTCTTTACCTCTTTTTGACATTATTAGAGCATATCTCTTCATGACATTTATCAATTCTTTATTTCAAATATAATTTTAAAATATTGAATTATTATGGTAATGATATTAAACTGACTAATTATTATAGCATTAAATTCAAAAATTTTATAATCATTTTCGGATATACATTGTGAATGTATTAAAAAAATTAGAGCATTATATCAAAAGTTGCAGTGAACTCGACACTGTACGCTGGTATACACTGGTACCTGCATGTTCTTTTCTAATGAGAAAAATGGTACGCTGACCAGTATGGTATTTTATAGAATGGAACAGAATGTACTAGCATTTAGTGTTTGCCTATGATTTTAGGTTTAATGTGAATCAATTAAATTGTTTACTTGATTACCTTCAGGATATGAGAATGCATCTGGTGAATGGGATGAGTACTCCCCGTATGTTAACACCGAGGGCCTGGATGTTGGATCTCCTGTAAGTTGGGTTTTTGCACTATAATCTCTGCACGGATGATATGTGCAGATTGAGCTTGAACTGTGATTTGTATCTTTTCTAGGGCATCTACAATGACAATCCTCTTGTGTTCCATACGGGCTATGGCTACTCTCCACAAATGCCTTATGGGCCATATTCTCCGGTCACAACACCTTTGCCTTCTGTTGGAGGAGATGCCCAGTTGTACTCTCCTCAGCAATATACATACTCAGGTTCACCGTATTATCAGCAGCTAGTTCCTCCAACCATGCCCTATATTACTTCGCCAACTCCAGTTTCACGACCAGAGCTGAACTCTTTAGTGAGTGGTGAGCAGCAAATTGACGGAATGCTTTATGGGCCGAGACCTGGTTATTCCTCACCACTGGGCCCTCTTGGCCGAGGCAATGTTCCAGGAAATCCTGGAAGTCTTGGTTTTCAGGATTTACAGCAGGGTTTGGATGCATTCAGAACCAGTGGTCTTTGGTCAGATTGGCCAAGACAATCAGATCGACAAAGGTCCTTAGCTCCGTTATCTTCATCAGTATCTCCTCAAACGGTTGGCACTCTGGGTTCATTTGGGCAAAATGTTGGAATGGTTTGTTCTCATGTTTTTATTTTTTTAAATATATTGATGTGCCCTTTTAGTCTGTTTCTTCTTTGTTTTTTCTCATGAAGTTAAATAGAAGTAGGGGAAAGGGAAGACCAACACTAACATGAACATCCGTAATGAAGAAAGATGTTGAGTGTGGTGTGTGATGTGTTTTGACCGAATTAAATGGTGGAAAATGATTTATGTAGCCGACCCCAATGATTGGGACTAGGCTGAGTTGAGTTGTACGAGTTAAATAGAGGTTCCTGCTATTGATAAATTTGGATTTTTCACAGCAGTTTTGAGAAATTGTAAATGGTACTGTTCTTAATGTATCATAAGATTTTAAGCTGGCTCATTAGTTGAGGTTGAGCCAAGTTCAAGCTCAATCGAGCCGACCAGCCTATTTTGAGCTGGGCTGATTTACTAAATGAGCCAAGTCGAGGTCGAGCCATGCGACAAAATACTATTAAACTATCTAAAATACCAATAGTTTGCAGAGATGTTCTATTTGTAGAGCTCCCATTTGTTTCATGAGCTTAAGCTGTATGGAGCTGTAAACAAGCCAAGCTCTAGCCTTCGATATTTTACGGACCTAATCTAGAAAGTGTTTGAATTGGTTTCTTGTTTGTGTTTAATGATAAAGAGCACTCTTGGAAGCTACCTATGTGTCACGGACTTAGAGTTTTAGCCTTAACTCTACAATCCATGCGGCATTTAGATAGGTCTGTTTACCTTAGTCAGCTTTATTCCGCTCTTCCTAGCCAACTACCCTCAAGTGCCAACCCTAAGGTGTGTGACTCATTAGGTAACTCACACCTATTTGAAGACACCAAGTAGGAAAGAAGTGAACACTCGAAAGACCAAAGAAGTAGACAAGTGTTTATTACTTGATTTTTGAGGTGCTTTGATACAAATGAGGCCTAACCTATTTATAGGCTTCCACTTCCTCACTCCTAGGATTCTAGAATGATCTATACAAATCCAAAATAATCTTACCTCTCCCTGGTATTCTAACCTACTCTAGAATACTTTACTACTCTATTATATACAAGAGAAGTTAGAGTACTCTAGGACAACCTAGAGGACTCCATAATACTCTACAAAATTTTGGATTATTTTAACACGAGTGCTCTACGTAATTCCGAACTATTTGACTCGCCTCGTCACGACTGGTGCTCGCGCCTAGCTTGCTGCTCTTGAAGCCTCTTTACCACCTCGACATATTTTCTCGGCCCAAAGTCTTCGTCACGGCTGCTGCTCGAGCCTAGCTTGTTGCTCTCGAAGCCTCCTTACCACCTTGGCATATGTTCTCGCCGAATAGTCTTCTCTCCAGGCTTGAGCTTTGACCCGTTTACTAACTCAATGACACCAAGCGTAATTGTTGTGCTTGTGCGTTCTCCCTTCGACACTAATGGTACCATGGAGGAAGTCTGCCATGCCAAGGTATGGCATGGGTGTAGCGTTGCACTTGTCTATGAAGTCCATGCTAAGTATGGCCGTGTCTACCATGGCTTACACCAACTTTCCACCAATTTTCACATTGGCATACCGAATGCCTTTGTTGTTGGCCTTCTTTCCTTGGCCCTTCTTAGACTCCTTTGCATCACGCTCGGCTATCGCTCACAGCATTGCACTCATGCACTGTTCCCCTTCGCTGTCTGATGTGTCGGCCTTCCCTTTGCCACTGTCCTTGACCATGGCACAAAGCTTCTTCTTGTATGGACAGTACCTCACAATGTGATCTCCGTCGCATAGGAAGCGTTTCTTCAGTCCCTTTGTAGTTGGCCTATCATTTCCCTTTGTAGTTGGCCTATCATTTCCCTTGGTTAGCATATAGGATCTCCTGTAATCCTTTCCCTCGTCTCGCCTCCGGTAGCTTCGCAAATCATTACTCTTGGCGACCCGACTAGATGCTTGCGGTCTCCCCCACCGCTCGCACGATCCCTCTTTGGTGACTTTGGCCTCTCCTTGAGAAAATCTTCTAACCTCTTGGCTATTGCCATAGCCGTTGCCAAATCTCTTGGCTCGCACCTACGCAACTCTGTTGGTACCCATGTTTGCAACCAATCGACAAAGAAGCATAACTTTTGCCTTTTCGGCATTTACCTCTAGCATCAGTGTCGAATACTCCTTGACGTACTCCCCTTGTGCTCCCCTTTTGCCTTAGCTGTCTCACTCCCAGGGTAGAACTGTCGCTTTCGCTTGAGTTCCCTCTTGAACTCATCCCACGTCTTGACACCGCGCTCTCCACGATCGTCCTCCACCTTAAGACTGCTGTGTCCGTGAGGTACGTCAATGCTGTCTCAACCCGCTCATCTTCCTTGCTAATGTCCAAACCTGCAAAGTAACTCTCCATGTGCTAAAAGAAGTTATCTATCACTCGTTCGTCCCTTGCTCCATCATATGTCTTCGGCTCAGGAACTCCTTCCTTGGCATGGCTCCACTACCCGTGTTGGCCGTCCTTGTCAATCTCTTCGACAAGTTGCCAATTCCACCTTCAAGTCAGCTACTTGCTTTGTGAGGTTCCTTCGTCTTATCACCTTGCGCCTAATTGCAACTTCGATCTTGTCTAGGATCAAGTCTTCTTGCCCCTTAAATCTTAATTGTGTCTTCAAGCTTGCCATCTAGACTCGCAAGCCTGCCGTCCTCCTTAATATCTTCACACACCAAGTTGAGTTTGAGTTCCATCTTGGCAACCCTTGTCTAGAATAGCTCTTCTTGCAAATCCGCTATGGCTTCTCGATGATACCTTGTCAATTCTTTGACGGAGCCATCTCGTTTCAACCACGAATCGACTCACGAACTTAGAGTTTTAGCCCCAACTCTACCTAATCCGTGCGGCACTAAGACATGTCCGTTTGCCTTAGTCAAATTTACTCCGCTCTTCCTAGCCAACTATCCTCAAGTGCCAACCCTAAAGTGTGTGATGATCCCACACACTAGGCAACTCACACCTATTTGAAGGCACCAAGGTGGAAAGAAAAGAACGCTGTTAAGACCGAAGAAGTTGACAAGTGTTTTTTAACTTGATTTGTTTGGTGCTTTGCTACAAATGAGGCCTAACCTATTTATAGGCTTCTATTCTACTTCCTCATTCCTAGGATTCTAGAATGATCTATACAAATCCAAAATAATCCTACCTCTCCCTAGTATTCTAACTTATTCTAGAACACTCTACTACTCTCTAATATATACAAAAGAAGTTTACCAAGTTCTCAAATATTCCAAAGTACTCTAGGACAAACTAGAGGACTCCGGAATACTCTACAAAATTCCGAATTATTCTAGCAAGAGTGCTCCACGCAATTCTGAACCATTTGACTCGTTCTTGCATGGTCGTCTAGGTAACACCCGTAGCAAACCTCTTGAAATAGTGCGGGGCGTCAGCTGGCCTCACTAAATTTAGCAGAGCCCGTAAACACTTCAAATTTGGAAATAAGTATGCATCTTTCCTTCACGGTTGACTTAGGGTTTTAATAACAAAAAAGAAAACAAACCACGAACTTCAAAAGTTCACGAACTAATAACAGGTCATTAATAGAATTTTCTTATTGGAAACGTGGGAATCTCTGCTGTGTCAAAGTTACTCAATAGATGATCTCAAGCATGGTTTTCAGTTCTCAGGGAAGTTTGTAGCCAATGGCTATCTTAAGAAAACTTTTCTTCCAGGAGGAACCTTAAAAGCCTGTTCCTGGAAGTTTTGTATTAAAACTTTCCAGATGGCATCCGTTCTGGGCGCAAATGTGAGGAAAGAGGGGAGGGGTGGAAACTATTAAATTTCTTTTCTAATTGATGCAAGTTTTCTGTTTGAGAAGCAGCTAAAAGAAATTTTTTGCAACGACCAAACTTAGATGTTCAGACCTTATTATTATCTTTTTTTTTTTTTGGGTTTCCAGACTATCTGAAGCTACAAGTGGAAATGATTTTGATCCCTGGGAGGGGATTATTGTCAACAGTTGTCTACCTTTGCATTTGAATTGATTGTTGTTTTTCCAGTGACTTTCTGGTGAAGTCATGAAAGAAAAATGTCACATTAATGGAATAATTTTTATTTCTCCTGCAGGACATGCATGTCAATTCTTCAATTTTAGTTTCCTGATATGCATGCATGTCAACTATTTTTGTAGTGTTTCATTTTCCCTTCAGCATAAGTCACGAAGTGTGATTGATGTTGGACAGAGAAAGTAAGATTTCTATTAAATAAAATCTCCTTCCGCCTCCCTTTTATCTGGGAAAATTGAATTATGATATTCAATTGTATGGTGATAGGAAATGTCTGATATTTGATCTTTTTGATACATCCTAAGTTTTGGTACATGTATCCCGATGGATTGGCGATGACTCCTTTAGGACTTGAAAACTAGGTGTCATGGTTGTATATGTAATTCTCCTTATATTTCTATTTTGGTTTTCTCTTTCTCTACAGACTTCTCAACAACCAAGGTCATACTTTGGGTTTGGATCTGGTGCAAGCTCTTATAATAGAGGCTATTCACACAATGGGCCTAATCAGGGTTATAGCTTTGAAAATGCATCAATATCCAGCATGGGAACAAATGGTAGAGGCTGGGCTGCTCTTGACAATGGCAGACGACGTGGTAGGGGCAGTGGTTCTCTATGCAGTTGTAGTGGCACACTTGATGTTCTCAGCGAGCAAAACCGTGGACCGAGGGCCTCGAAGCCCAAAAATCAGGTGGCCAATGATAGCAATCCTTCTGCAGATAGTAGCAAAAACAACTTATCCACTGTCAAGACCCCCGATGAGTCTTACAACCACCCAGATTTTGTCACAGAGTACAGCGATGCCAAGTTTTTCATCATTAAATCTTACAGCGAAGATAATGTCCATAAAAGTATAAAATATGGTGTCTGGGCCAGCACTCCCAATGGGAATCGTAAATTGGATACTGCCTATCGTGAAGTAAAGGAGAAGCAAAGCATCAGTCCAGTTTTCCTCTTATTTTCGGTTAGTAAATTGCTCCTTTAAGTTGGATTAAGAAAACAAAACTTATTGGAAGGTAGTCCCGTGTCAAATTTTCTCTTAACTAGACTTACCCAAAACTATTGTTGATTTGCTCATATCTTAGAACGGTTCGCAAATTTCTGGTGATCATAGTTGAAGTTTTAAATATTCTGCCGATAACAGAAACAATATTTATATAACCTTTTTTTTTTGTACTTTTATATGTCTAGTTGAAATTGTAGGTAAAGCCTGCATGTACTTGATAATTTGTTTGATAACATTTAGGCCTTGATTGGTACACGAAACCGTAGAATTAATTGATAGCGTTTGGTGTTGCCAGAATTATAAATGGAATATGAATGGATTACTGAAATCTTGGAATTGATTACTAAAATAGTAAAATGTAAGGAATCACAATTCTGATGGAGAAGGTGGTATTTGGATTCCTAATAGTTGCAATCTATGTAAAAGGACAATTATATCCTTCTATTTGCTTTATATTTGTAATCTCATTTGGTCTCAACTACTTTACGGACGTTCCTTTTTGCTCCTTGTCGTTGTCGTTGTTCTTCGGCTCTTCATAATGTTTTTCTTACTCTTCCCATTTTATTTAATTGTTAATAATAGTTTATAACTTATGATTGTGGTGTTAATTTTCACGTTTGAAGCATGCTTTGAAATTGATTAATCTGTTAAATTGCTTGTTTTTTTAAATTTTAATCTAATGAATTTTTATTGCTTAATTGATGTTGGATAATTTAAAATTTTCTCCAAAATTGAAAAAAAATGAAGAACTTGTTATTTTGTATAATTTTTATCATGAAAGTCATTAACAAGTATTTGTCTACTTTGGGGTAATGTTATCAATTGCCTAATTTTATCATTGCATTCCAAGTTGTTTTGTTTTTTTACCAAACAATATAATAGAAATGTGTACTACATTAGTAATTATATCCCTTATGTTACCAAACACTCTTTAGGAATCATCTTCCCATCTATTTCTGTAGAATCTTATTACTAGTAATGGATTCCGCAAAATCGATTCCATTTCCGTGTACCAATCTAGGCCTTAATTGTATTGGATTGTGGTCATTGGATTTTCTGAAGGCCCTGCTTGATGTGTGTGTGTGTGTGTGATTGTTGTGCTGGAACTATGTCGATGAAGTTCCACATTCTGATTGAATGCAAACATCCATTTTCTTTCAAATTTAGATGTTCAAGAGTTCAAGTGATGACAGTAAGGAGCTGAGTTACGTGAAGTCGTTTTCAAATTGTGCCTTGTCTTTTTCTGGTAAAAAATAAAAAATTGTACCTTGTCATAAACTAATCACCCTTTCACAATAAGAAGCAGCCAACCTTTTTGATTTTCCAGATGCAAGGGACACACACATGACATGTCATTATTGTATTTGGTCCAGCCACACTTCACAGCATGTCTTGTGTGCTGGAGAGATGATTCTGCGTTGGGCTACTGAGGTTGACAACTATACCCGTTTACGAGCTTGTATGCAGTTTTGTTTGAGTCGTCATTTTTTGCTGAGTGAAAAATCTAGGAGACTTTTAATTGTTGTCTTTGAATCAGTTGGTGGCTTGGCTTTCCAAGGTTTGTGCTGTACAAATTATGCATTCAGTGATGACGGTTAGGAGCCGAGTTATGTGAAGTTGTTTTCAAATTGTACCTTGTCTTTTTCTGGTAAAAAATAAAAAAATAAAAAAATTGTACCTTGTCATAAACTAATTACCCTTTCGCAATAAGAAGCAGTCTTTTTTTTTGATTTTCCAGATGCAAGCAACACACGCATGACATGTCATTATTGTATTTGGTCCAGCCACACTTCACAGCATGTCTTGTGCACTGGAGATATGATTCTGCGTTGGGCTACTGAGTTGTTGACAACTATACCCTTTTACGAGCTTGTCTGCAGTTTTGTTTGAGTCACCATTTTTTGCAGAGTGAAAAATCTAGGAGACTTTTAATTGTTGTCTTTGATTCAGTTGGTGGCTTGGTTCCAAGGTTTGTGCTGTACGAATTATGCATTCAGCGTCAGTTTGACATATTTCTTTCAGTGATTTGCATTTGGGTCTTCCTCTGGACATATTTTATCTTACTGAAAAATTATAAAGTCTGAACCTATGTAATCTGTGCTTATAGTTGAGTGAGTGTCGAAAGAGCAGCTCTTCTCTTAACAGTGGGACAGGGTTAATCTCTGCAGTAGACTTGCATTTCGCGTAAGCCTTGTGCTTTCATACCCTAGTTCTTATTTCATGCGTTCTCTTCTCACTATAACATACAGGTGAATGCTAGTGCTCAGTTCTGTGGAGTGGCTGAAATGGTTGGACCTGTGGATTTTGACAAGAGTGTAGATTATTGGCAGCAAGATAAATGGAGTGGGCAGTTTCCTGTCAAGTGGCATATTATCAAAGATGTTCCTAATAGTCAATTTCGTCACATAGTACTTGAAAATAATGACAACAAGCCCGTAACCAACAGTCGAGACACACAGGAGGTAATTATCAATTTGTGATTTCTTAGTTGTTTAGAATCTTTCTTGAGTCTTGGAATAAGCTGGATAGGAACATTGATACGATCTTCCTTGAAAGTTTGATCCTAAGTGAAACCTTGCTTCTTCACCTCATGGACTCTTTGCATGGAAGGGAGGGAGTATTCAATTATAGGTTTTAGGAATTGTGGATATATATTAAAATGTGTCCTTTTATGTGTGCTTATGTGCATATGTCTTCGTTTATATATTCACAAGGTGAAATTTGTTTTTTTTGGTTGATTAAAATTAAACAATGAGCAAATCGAATAACTTAATATTTTTAATTAGTAATGATTGTTCGGTAGCTATTAATTTTTGGTTCTGACTTAAGACTACAGAATCCTTGTTGAGATTGATATATATTGTTGGACCCCTATCTAAAAGGTGGTAACTTAACATGGTATGTGAGCTCTGGTTTGGCAAGATCTTGGGTTCGAGTCATCTCATTTGCATTTGTTACCCGAAATATTCAGAATGAATGTTGTGACTCTGTTTGGTTTGTTATGCCCTGATGGTGCATATTTGTTTGTTTCTCCACGTGTGGACGGGTCACACGTGAGGGGGAGTGTTAAGTTTGATATACATTGTTGGACCCTTATCTAACAACTTAAGCTTTTAGATTAGTTGGAAACTTAACATGATATCAGAGCTTCGGTTTGGCAAGGTCGTAGGTTCGAGTCATCCCGCTTGCATTTGTTACCCGTAGTATTGTGAGTGTATGTTGTCACTCTGTTTGGTTAGTAATGTCCTGGTGAGGCATATTTGTTCGTCTCTCCACGTGTGGTAGGTCACATGTGAGAGGGAGTGTTGAGATTGATATACATTGCAACTTAAGCTTTTATATCAGTTGGTAATCTAACAATTCTAATACTAAAGTTTCCGGCAATTTAGACCATTTTGACGACTATTTTTAATCCTAAAATCCCCTCTCCAGTTATTTAAACCTTAACTTAAACGAAACATTAAAATTTTTTATTGTCATTATTGGAATCAATCCATAATCATATATATATATATATATATATATATATATATATATATATATATATATATGATTTTCACTTTCTAGTTTGAACGAGATGTATATTGCAATGATCTTTGTCGTTACTACCCTTTATGTTTGTTCAGATGATCTTTGATTATGTGGTATTTAGACTCAGATCTGATGGCATTGCTTCCTTGGGCCTCAATTTTGGAACAATGCAGGTGAAATTCGAGCAAGGGGCTGAAATGCTGAACATCTTTAAGAATTATGAAACTGATATGTCCATCCTAGACGATTTTGATTTTTATGAAGACCGTCAGAAAGCTATGCAAGAACGCAAGGCCAGACAACAGGCAAACATGGGTGTTGCTGTATTAGGAGGAAATGAAGATCGAAATGTTGTTGCGTTATCCAATGATTTCATCAAGCATATGTCGAAGAGCTTTGCTCAGGTTGTCCGCTTGGAGGAGACTAGTAAAGAAGCCTCAGTGACCAAAAGGGCTGGCCCTATCTTGGATGTCTCAGTGGGAACCCGTCCCAAACTGGAAAATGCTATAACAGCAGCCATGCCAAGTGCTCAGACTAATTAGGCTGTTGTATCATTGCTTGACACAGCAGGCGGGTATTTCAGGGGTAGACTATATTTTCAGATGGGTTTCATGTCTTACTAGGCTGATTGGAAGGCACGAGTGTCGGACGAGAGCTCTTTGACCGTGCGACCCATCAGGCTTCATGTATATTTATATACCTGCTGGGTGTTGCCTTTCATTTTCTAAGTTTTTTTGTGCTTCAGTTTTGCTTCTGGTTACAGTAGTTATATGAACGAACTTGTTGAAATTTTGAGTTAGCAAGGTTTTTCACTTTTGCAGTTTGGTTACATGAAGGAATGCAGCCAAAATTTCATGAAATAATATATTAACTTATCTAGCATTGGTGGGCTTATGTTTTCTCCTTTTCTTCTAATGCTTTTACACTTTTTGCCAGTTGAGAATCTTGGGTGCGTCTATGATTGGGGGCTGCAAAGGTTGAGTAAAACAGGACACCGATCAACTCTCTTTGTTACAATCAGAGAGTGCATCTTTGGAAATCCTACTAATTAAAGGACATTTAAAGTTTAGTTTGAAACTAAGAATTCTTGTTTTTACATGGATGTTGCCCCATCTTTGGGCTTAACACTGCGATTATTATAGGTTTACTTAGAGCCCGTTTGGTCGAGCATTTTGATCAAAACGCAGCTTATTTGTAAAAATTGTGTTTTAATATTACGGCAGGAAAAATAACGTTTTAAAATGCAGCTGCGTTTTGAAAACACTGGAATTTTCAGCTTTTTTTCAGAACACAGATTTTAAAACGCTGCTAGGAAAAAAAAAGCTGCGTATTGAAGTAATATTCCAAACTGCGGGTTGTGGCGGTTGTGGGTCAGCCCAACCCGCTGGCCCGTTTTGACAGTTCTAGTTTTTTGTCTTGTTCTCACATGTTCAGTTTTCAACATCACAAGTACTTTTGACTCAGTTGGTCGTTCTAAGCGAATTAAGTTGTTACATTGAGGTTTAATATTAATTTTAGTTCAAAATCATGAAATCTTATCTTCGATGGATGATGCTCACTGATCCATTTTCAGACATGTTTGCGTTTCAGGCATTATTAGTTATTTTTAAGTTATACTCCCTCCGTTCTAAGCAAAGAGTCCACTATACTATTTTGGGATGTTTCATGTGAACTTTGAGACGTTTCATGTTAAGAGTTCACTTTATAAAATTATGCCTTCATTCTTCATAAACTTTTCAACTCTATCTTCCAAATGTGGTATAAATATATTGAATATGCTTAAATATTTTTGTAATTAGACTTTTCAAACGTAGAATCTTTGGGTGGAACAGAAGGAGTAAGTAATAAGTGCTGAATGCACGATTGGGTAGATAAAACATGTTAAGATCCAAATTTCAACAGAGCAAAAAGTTTCGAATAAGTAATCAACTAATCAAGTATTACGAATTGAGAAATGAGATATTTTTGACCATGTTATTTAAAAGAAAGTAATGAATGCCTCTCAATATCCAGATTTCAGGATCGGACTTGCTTGGTGTGACAAAATGGGCATGGATCTTCTCACATGTTTCAATCATAGCATTCCATCTTGAACATGCTTCTTACGTTCACCACGAACAGCTTTTACCAGCTCTCTTTATCCGATTAGCTTACTTTAGCAACTACCTAATTAGAGAATTCTGAAATATGAGTCCTAAGTTTGCCCAGGTCTCGAACTCTTCTCTTTTCTTAATAATTCTTGGAAGTATGCAAGTGTGAAAAATTTAAAATTTAAACTTTTAATCTGATATGAAGGGGACAAAACTTCCTCTTTCTTTAAGATCTCCATTTGTAGATACTCCTTCCGTTCCGTTCAAAAAGTCAACGTTTTACGTTTGAAAAATCTAATAATTAAAAGTGTTTCGTCCAAAAAGTCAACGTTTCACGTTTGAAAAATCTAATAATTAAAGGATATTGTAAACATCTTAATCGTGCTTAATTTTGTTATTATTATTATTATTATTAAAAAATGTAGATATTTAATTGTTTTGTTGTAATCTTTTAAATGTTTAAGAATGTAGCTCTTTATATGTTTAGTAAATTTGTACATATTTTTAAATTTCTTTTGGAGTTGATATATTTAGAGCGAAATTCGGGCCGGTCTCTTTTAGACAATTTTCATTCGCTAAAGTTCATTATAATTGTTTTCAACCAGAAAATGACACTTTTGTTGCGAAATGTCATCTATGACTTTTAAAAACACGGAACATTGCAAGCTATGTATCGCAAAAACAAAAAACGATGCATCGCAACACAACATGATGCACATAAAAACACGGAACGACAAACTGTGCATCGCAAAATAAAAAAACGATGCATCGCAACACAAGACGATGCACAAATTATTTGTGCATTGCAACACAAGATGATGTACAAATTTTTGCGATGCACAAATCTTGTCCATCGCAACACAAGACGATGCACAAATTTTGTGCATCAAAATTTTCGCGATGCATAAATCAACCACCCAAAAGAAAGAAGAAGAAGAAGAAGTGCATTTGTACCTTCAGCACTCTAAAAGCCAAATGTCTGTCTCGTGGGGTTGGATTCCTCTCAACACTACCGAATTCACCCCCTCCCGCAACTCTCCATTCCTCCACTGTTGATCAACCCAATCCCCAGCTTTTTCTTCTCTCTCTCTGGATTAATATTCTTTTAAATTAATCAGTTACTCGTCCCGAAAACCTGGGATTGTTTTCCTAATCGGAGGAAGCTTTGCCAGAAAAAAACAATGATGAAAGAGACAGAGTATTATGATATTTTGGGTGTTATTCCATCTGCTTCTGTGGAGGAAATTCACTATCTTAAGGTCTTTTAACTTAACTTTCCTTATCAAATGGATTTCGATTCCAAGACCAATTAGACGAGAAGGCTTGTTCAACTTCCAAGAAATAGCTTATAGAAAGAGGCAAAATATTCAAGAGTAGGTTATGGATTCAAGATTCTTGTCCACAATGCAATGTCATTGGAGAGATGCATTGAGTTTTTTGGGAAGCGAAGAAAGTGGTTGTAGTGTTGGATAGATAAATCGGGTTTCTTGGAAAGTAAAGGGGGTGGTTGTAATGTTAGAGAGATGAATTGTGATTGACGATGCACATTTAACTAAATTACGATGCACAAAATACACTTAAAAATGTCATATGTTGTTATGGGGACAGTTTTAGAACAAATAACTAATTTATCACTTAAAAGAGACTTAAGCGGTTGAAAACAAATATCGTGCCCTTTAGCAATTGAATATTTTCTAAAGAGGACCGGCCTGCAATTTTTCTATATATTTATTCGTGTTCAAGTTGTTAAAATACGTAAAGAGTGAGTGCTGTTTTAATTACAAAAATGCCATTTTTTCCAATCCTATCTTCTTCCCTTTCCTTCCCCCTCCGGCAGCTGCAACCCGCCCCCTTTTTTTCCAGTTCCCCTCCCTTCTCCTCCGCTGCCTCAGTTCTCTCCCACTAATTTTTTCCTTTCTTTCCTTCTTCCCAGCCCTCCCCTCTCCCCTCTCCCTTCTCTCCTTCTCCTCTCCCAAACCCACCACCTTGAAAAAAATTCGGTCATTTTTTATTCGACTCTGGGCGACCGAACAACTGGGGGTTGTTCGATTTGTCCTAACTGAATATCATAGTAAAGTTCAGTTAGGGTAAACCGAACAAGCCCCGGTTGTTCGGTTGCCTAGGGCCGAACAAAAAATAACTAGATTTTTTTCAAGGGTGGTTTTAAAGAGGAGGGAAGTGAAGAAAAAAAAGAGGGAAGAAGGGAGAATGAGGGAAGGCTGCTGGAGGTGAGGGAACCGTGAGGGAGGGGGTTTTCTGTCGTGTGTGTGTGGGGGTGGGGTGGGGTGGGGTGGGTTAGGTTTAGAGTGAAGAATAAAAAAGAGGGAATGAGAGAGAGAGGAGGCTACGGAGGTGAGGGAGAAGGGGGAACTTTCTGCCGTGTTTGTGTATGTGTATGTGTGTGTGTGTGGGGGGGGGTGGGTTAGGTTTAGAAAAATGAATTATTTAGGAAGGGATAAAAAAGGAAATCTAGGGGTGGTGTATTAATAAATTAGGTTGGTGTAAAAATTTTATGGTGGGTGTATTTAGAGGGATGTGAGGTGTTAATAGCAGCACTCATATGTAAATTAATTAGTGCTTTCATTCCAAACAATTCATAGTCTGTAAATCTTGTAGTTATAAGTTTGTCATGGTTTTGTTAATGATTCTACTATTTTAGACTTACTAGTTTTTGTTTAATGTTAATTTCCATCTTATTACTTTTTTTTTTTTTTTCAGTATCTAGTAAAGTCGCTTTATAAATTAAATATGTTTACTTTTTTTTTTTTTACATACTAGTGTGTCATTCTATGTTATAGATTTTTTAGTTATTTTGTGTGTTTGTTTGTTTTATTTTTTTATTGACTTGAATATTAATTTTGCCACTGTTTCACCGAGCAAGCCACATTGACCAACCATGTCACTTTTTGACCACACATCAGGAATTCAAGCATGATTAGCAACGTCGAGATCGAAAGGACCAGTGTGGTGCATAACACCTTCCCAACTCTTAACTTAGTCCCTAAACCTTAGAAGCTAGGTTGTCTTCCGTTCCTTCATAAACGATGGTGGCAACTCTTGCTTTATTTATTTGAGAGTCCACTCGAGGCCCAAGGGCTTTTATTGACAAGGTTTGAAACGAGGTTCTCACAGATATATAAGTAATACTGGAGTTGATCATAATTTCAAAAATGGAGCATAGTCAAGATATTTATAGCATATATGAAGGTAAAGTTGAAAGGTTTATAGAGATTGTAGGCATAAAGAGAATCTCTATTCACACCCCCATTTTTTCCAAGTACACCACTTTTCTAAGTACATCCCTTAAATTGTAAACCCCTCTAAATACTAAGTACACCCACTTAATTTTCCATTTTACCCCTTCAAACTTATTTTGAATTAACAACCTATTACACCCCCTTCCATCCTTTGTTGATACACCCACCCCCAATCCAATACGCAAAATAACAAAGACACCCCCTTCCATCATCAGTTATGTACCATTATACACTTAAAAATCACTTGTTTTGCAAGTTGTCTGAGAAATAATTTTTAGGGTTAAGTTAGCTATGATTTTTTTTACAATTTGAGTTCAAAATTGGTAGTTTGTATAAAAAAATTGCATTTTAGGTTGAAATTCGAAGTGACCTGGGCCAATATTGTTCGGGCATGGTTGATTGAACACCTTTGGTGATGTTCAGTAGTGATAGAACACATTTAGGGTTGTTCGGCCATGAGTGATCGAACACCCCTTAGTGTGTTCTATCACTAGTGACCGAACATTAACAACCCATGCCATTCGTGTGTGCTTCTTAAAATGCGGGAAATTAAGCCAAAGTGTATCGAAATACTTACAATATTTGTCCCCTTCAATTCTTTATGCTCTATGGTTGTGTTTTCCAACAATGTAGATGATTTGGAGGTTTAAGGTTTAGAGAGATATTTGGAATGTAACACCCACATCATTCATGTCATCTTCATGTACTTTGTTTATACATCTCATTAGATATCACTAACATTTCATGTATATTCTTCATTCAAACACATTTGCATTTGAGTTCATTTCATGCTTCACTTATGCCTTGATTTGTGATTGAATCTTGGTAATCATTCGTACTTGTAATGCATTGCCTTCTTAGCCTTGTTGTAAGTTGTTTGGTTTGAGTTTCATATGTGTTTCGGACTTGATTTGAAGTTAGGAACACCTTAGAATCACTTTTGAGACATTCTTGGACATTTTTGGAGTAGTTTGTAGGCTGAGTCACGCGCCTTAGCGTACCTTGGCCACACTCTAGCGAGCAACTTGCTTAAGTTTGCACAAAACCAGACCAAAACTTCAGTCATAGTCGTGCCTTAGCGCGTCCTCTGAGACAGCATTACGTGATTTTTAGAATTGTTGACTTTTTGACCATTTTTCTTGGTTGAAGTTGGACCACGACTTAAGACCAATTAACCAGGCTTAGTTGGTCTATTAAACACCAAGGGAGACTCAAGTTACTTCCCATTTCTTCATCTTCAACCTTGGGCATTAGAGAGAGAGTAAAGAGAGAGAGAGTTTAGAGAGAGAAAGTGAGATATCTTGAGCTTGGAGTGGAATTCCAGCGATCCGAGCATACCGTTGTGAAGGTCTTGGTTAAAGGATCATTCTCCATCCATTGCATGTTGCTTTTCTTGGTTTAATTCCATCAAGAGGTAAGCTACTACCCCCCTTTTTCTTGATTTATGTCTTAGATGACATTCTAGACTTATAAAGTGTTGAAATCACCATGTTTGAGTATGTGTTACCATGTTGACCTTATAACTTCATGGTAGACTTGTTAAATGTGTTGAGATACTTGTTTTCTCTTGTTGGGTATACAAAGAATTGGTTCCAATAGTTAAGTTTAAAGTATAATTGATTCTCGTAAACTCGAACTCATTAAAATCCAAAAATGACTCTAATAGAGTTCGTTAGGATTTCATAATCAATGAGACTACGTGTGTGATTTGGGATTTCCTTGATGATTCGAGAGATTCGTTGGAGAATTTGGTTACACAATTTGTGTTTGTTAATGTTACGTCAATTCTCGTAATTATCATGTGTTGGTTATTTATTTGAAGTGAGATTATTATGACCTACTTGAGATGTTCGTGTAGTTATCATTGTTATACTCCCTACTTTGGAGTATGATTTGTTTATTTTAAATGTAAACTAAACATCTACTTGAGCATTTAGTTAAGTCCATGACATATTTGTTTGACGGTGTATTGACGCTCGATTATTGCGGGAACTAGGGCTATGTAATAGTTGAAGGCCAATACATCGGGCCTCGCCCTACCGTTGGCCACGGTAGGGGTATAGCGCTAATTGTTGTATGGAATAAACGCAACCTTGATAAGCTATTCCGTGGTTGTTTCTCGGGTTGTAGGGACCGAGTTCACCCATTGACGTGAATACAGAAAATGGTTCACATGTTATTGAGTTATTGGTTTTGGTTCGTCGATCGAGTATGTCAACAACGACTCCGAAATTTGGTATTACATTACGCCCCGAGTCTGAGATCCGATGTCAAACCCCAACTCGGTGTACTAAACTAATAATAACAACAGAAAACTGACAGGAGCGAGGCACACAAGCTCCAAACGAAAACTATGCAGCGAAAAACCTGATAAAAATATAAGTTTCAAAAACTCGAATAACAACCAAAACTAAATAAACCTCCACGACCAAACACAAGCTGGAGAACAACACTAAACCACCACGAGCCAACACGCTCTGGAAAATCATTAATAAATAAACGGCTCAAGCCTCAACGGAAATAAATAAAATTACACGATGATACAAAAAAATACAACTGCTCGACTCTACCAGTTGGCACCAAAATACAAGTCCATAAAAATCTCTACCTGACATACCAAGTTTACTTAACTTAGTTGAACCCTTAACTTAGTTGAACCCATGATCTCACAATACAAGGAATAATAAGAAATGAAAATATATATACAAATTGTCAAACTCCAAGTCTATGGCCTCACAGGGCCGGGACTTATAACCTACAAACTAAGGAAAACAAAGGCATGAGATGAGACAAGGCTCAGTAAGTTACTAATGCAGCAATATTGCATGGCACAATGCTCAAATGATATAACAGGATAATGCATTGGTGATAACACATAATGGTAACCAACCCTATACCAACGAGAGGCTCAGTAGCCGTCAACCGTCCCATACCAGTTGGAGGCTACGACCAACATTCGCTTGTATAGGAAGCGTACCAATCACATAAGCCACGTAGCACGGTGATGCTCACATAAGTGCAACATAAATAAATCACATATGAAAGGATATAATTTCCATCCACACGATCTCCACATTGTTCCTGCAATACACGAGAAAATAAACGTGCCTCGATACTCATGTGTGATGTATCGACTATTCTGAAAAAATCCATCGGGTTCTTCTAGCTAACCAAAGTCATGCGTATTTCTACAACAGTGGCGCTACATCTCAACTGCGACCAACAGATGAGGGTGTGTGAAATTCGGTACGTCGACCCATAGCGATTACAAAATAAATTCGTAAAGACTATGCGTCGTCCCACCATAACTTTACCAAGAATGCCAGCTGGACTCAATGCAATGCACAAGTAGATATTTACATGTCATTCTTAACAAATGAAAGTGTGTTCTCATGAATCACAACTTAACCAAACAAATCATGATGTGTTCTATCGAATCACATACTAACTCAACATAATGTGCTTGTAAATACTAAACACACAACCAATCATCAAAGTAGGATGATTGTCCTATCACATACTAGAACAATCACATCATGTCCGTAATCACTGAACATATAACCAAAACAAGACAATAAGAAAAGTAGGCTTATTGTAAAACTCAACAATCGAATGATGACGACAATATCTAAACACATACACGATCACAATCATAGTGATGTATGAAAATTTTACCTCGCAAGTGCACGAGAATACCGGAGTATAGCTGCGCAAAGACAAGGGTCGAACCACAGAGACAAGAGAATGATTGAATATGTTAACTAGCAATTTAAGAAACAAAAGTAAAAGAAAATGGGTTTTTGTTGATTTTTCTTAAAAACTACTGACAATAATTTAAACTAATTTATCACCTAAAATTACCAACTAAATTATCAAAGCAGACAGATAACGAATTAAACAAGAATTGAGAAGACCTAGGAATTGGGATTCACTCTGTATCTTGGATTTATGCCTTTCTAATTTATGTATCAGTTCAGTTCTAGGATTGGTTCACAAAGATAAAACCGGGACGCTTGGATCACGATTTGCGAGGCTTAGTATCCCTAATTATTATACTTTCTTGATCCGTCCATATAACAAGCGGGGATCCTTTAAGAACTTAGGAACAATTAATCTCTTTCTTATCTTAGCAAGATTATGAATCAATAAGAAAGAACATTCATAAAAGATGGCAAACATATGACTTATGCATTCGATCGTGCAATTCATCATATCCCGATAATCTAACGGTTGTAATTACCTACACGCAAATACAACTTAGAAAGATTCAATAAAAATACTTTTATGAATGACTAGAACAATTGAACCGAATAAGAATTATATTAAAGCATAAATATTTGATACGAGTTACCTCCAATTCCTAGATAAAGAGATTAGTTCCTCATGATAATTGATAGTACAAAAACTTGAACCATTCTTGAATTAATTTTCTTCATAGACAAAGAAAAATTATACAAGACGACTCTCTTTAATTCTAACCTAAAAGGGATATATTTATAACCTAATAATGTACAACAACCAAGAAAAAAAGTGGTACAATACATTAAAACTGTCCAAAAATAACCCAAGGTAGCCGCACACCTCCCAAGGAGACAACATTGCGTTGCCCTAAGTTGACATAAAGCAGATTTTATGATTTTGCCTTCAACTTTCTGAAAATTGCACTTTACACCCCTAAATTGGCATTTTTGACTTTTTCTTTACTTTCTTCCACATGAGTTGACTTGAATTAACTTCATTCGACTTGGGATATCTTGAGTTGACTTTCATCCTCATTAATTCTTCTAGAAACTTGAGTCATCCATCAAAAGTACACATTCCGTTAACTTTTCTTTTGCAAAACATTCCTTTTCCATTATAATTCCTAACGGAGTGTAACAAAATCTTCTGAAATCACTTCAAAGCCATCCAACTTTGCAAGTTTAACCCCTTAAACCCCTGAAACTATAAAACAACACTAAAACACAATATTAGACAACAAAAACCTCGAGAATTAGCTAAATCTAAGCCGGATAAATACCCAATAAATGAGTAAAATACTCATTCATCAAATACTCCCAAACTTAGACTTTTGCTCGTCCTCGAGCAAAACAAGAAAACAAAACAAAAACACAAACCATACTATACAAAACAAAAACAAAACTTTTTTTTTTTTCTTTTTCACGAGTCGAGCTTCGGCATGGCACCACATAATGCCTCAGAGTAAGATTAACAACACTAAGCAAATAACAACACATAACCACAAGTCTAAACTTCCACTCAATCATCGTCAATCTCACTTTAAAATCTCCGTGTGTGTGTGCACCATTACTCAATAGTTTCAAGAATTGAAATCCCTTATAGAGCCAAGTACCTCATACATTCCCTAAAAATAACAAGTATTAACCTTTGTATATATATATATATCAAAGTAAATTTCATGAAACATAAAAACTAGTAATTACTCCCCTCCATTACTACAAACATAAGTAGCAATACCGAATTTTTTTCACTTTTTTTTTCTTTTTTTTTTCTGCAATTTTTTTTCCAAGAACAAACTTGTGGACTGTGCAATGTTTAGCTCCCTTAAGCTTTCTAATTAACCCATGTAACGAGTATTAGGCTAATGACTCTCAAACCATATGGCTTTAAGGCATTAGGTGTAGAAACACCCCTACGAGCTTACTAACTCGAGTTAAAAAGGCTACGAAGCTAAACTACGTCTTCACAAAGATGTTCCTCTTTTTTTTTTCTTTTTTTTTTTCGGATTACTTAAACTCTGTTTAGGCCTAACTTCAAGGAGTAAGAACAGTTTAAAGATTTCATGATTACTCTATTTTTTTTTTTTTTTTTTAGTATCAAAGGCTCTAGGGAATGATATGTGCACTATATAACTCTATAAAGTCATTCAAATCTCCCAACAAATCAATTCACGGCATAAAGTGCTCAAAGATTGGAGATTCAAAGTTCCATCAACTAGATCAAATTTCAGTATATAAACAAGTGCAATATGCATCGCTAGTTAGCAAAATGTCAAATACCAATCAAATTATTATCATTGGCGGTAGTAACCATGCCTACACTACAAACTCGCTCAAATTTTCAACTTTTCTGATTTTTTTTTTTTTTAAGGAAAGCAAAAACTAGAAAGAAAAACAAAATAATACACAAAATAACAATGGCTACTCCCAAATATAGCATCATAGGACAATATCCCACCCCCAAACTTAAATCACACATTGTCCTCAATGTGTAACGATATGGAAATAAGAATATGCAATGATGCAATTCTAAACCATAAGAACCAAATCAAGTGGCATCCCTCAATCAAAACACTCCCAATTCCTCACCCCCAAACTTGAATTTCACAATGTCCCAATGGGAAGCAATATAGAACAAGAGGCATGACAGCACAAGTTAGAATCACGATTCTCACCCCTAACGGACATAGTAAGTGCAACGGAGCATGACCACTAAGTTCAAATTGACCAACTACCAGAATGAATTGAAGCTCTCTTCAACCAAACCAGTTTTAAAAGAACCACTACAATAAGCTCAAACCCATTCGCCCACTCCCAAGTTGTCAACACTTCAATTCCAATTGCAAGTACGAAACAAGTCGGAACTAACAAAGCTGAGAACTTTTATAATCACAGTCGGCAATTTGAAGGGAATTTGAAAGTCATCATACACCCATCCACAACCAATTTTCACAACACTTCAATTGCAAGTAAGCACAAATAATTTTACTAATCCAGCAGAGTTGGAGAACATTTATAATCATGAACAACATCGCAATTCACAGTACTCAACTTAAATTAGCACAAACACATCCACTATGAACCGAAAATTCGCAATTGATTGCAACGAATAACTGGATTAGAGGAAAGATCTTACTTGAGTTGAGAAGGAAAATTCCAAAATTCAAGCCCTAGCTCTGTTGTCGCCCTTCTTCTATGAATGAAACCGCCGGAGCAGAGGAGGTAACCGGAGAAGACCACCGGAGTTGGTAGTAGCGGCTGCGGGCTCGCTGGAAGGTGAGAGAAAATGGGAGGATGGCGTGAGGAGGAAGAGGCCGGCATGGGAAGGGGCTGCAGCTGTGGCTGGAATTAATGGAGATAGCAGCGAGGACTTGGTGAAAGCTCGCCGGCGCTGAGGTTGGTGATGGGGTTGCGGCGCGACGGGTCTGCTGGGAGGGAAAGGACGGCATGGGAAGAAGGCCACCGGAGAAGACCACCGGAATGGGATGGTTACTGTCGCGGGTTGGGGCTGTTGCAACCTGGTTTGAATGAATGAGGTGGCCGGAGGAGGAAGCGGTGCTGGAGTGGAGCACGTCGACGCTGAGGAAGAGAGGGAGAGCGCACGGCGATGGGAAGGAAGGCCGCCGGAGTTGGGGTTGCTGATGCGAGAGAGAACGGGTTTGTTTCTTTTCTTTTTTTTTTTCAATTGCCCCCCTCTACAGAGTCTACACCATTCTTTTCAAAAGTATGAAGCTACTGGAAGATGCGCGGGCGCGCAAGCGGCCGCCCAAATATTTTTTTTTTTTCACTTTGTCAACCCCAATTTATTCCTGAAGTTCATATTTATCTTTTCGAACCTAATTTCTTTGATCATCATAGCTCATCACCTGTATCAAAAAAAAAATAAACACAAAAGCTAGAAAATCTATTAAACATTAGTACAACCAAATAAAATAAAAATAAAAATAAAAAATAATAATAAAATAAAATAAAATCTTTTTTTGTGAGGGTGACACTATAAACACTCCCCTATAAACCCACAAACTCAAGGAGACTCTAAAGAGTGACTCGATAACAAAACAAATAAATACAAAGAGGTAAGGGTTTAGAAAAAGTTCTAAGTTATAGTCGTTAGCTTGACTTTGATCCTCCCTTTTCAACTAAGGAGGCACCGGATCACCTAGGAAAGCGCACATCTTCGGTCCATAAAATCCACCACCCATGTAGTGTCTCAATTTTTGTCCGTAAAACCTGAACACTTCCTTGGTGACTTGCTCAACATAAGATGACCATCTAATTGAATTGGGGGATGGAAATATCACACCTAATTCTTGTAATGTAATCCCATTTGAAATTTCCACCACTTTTTCCTCACCCCTTCTTTGCTCATGTGTCTCAAAAGAGGGCACAAATTTTTCTTTGAAATGCCCTAGGGGGTGAAAAGGAAAGTCACTAGGAATTTTCTCTCCGATCTTATCGAAGACAGCTTTTATTTCACGGACTTCCTCATTATCCCTGTTTCACCACCCTTCAAAGAAAGCCTCAATTTCATCACAAATACGCTCATTCTCCAAATTATCAGAGATTATATCGTCTAACTTATCAACAGAGAAGCATTCAGTCATATCATCAGGCAATTTCATAGAATCAAAGACAGATATCTCAACAGACTCATCCATAACAGACATGGACAAATTTAGGGGGATTCAGTAAACTGCGACCGAACATAAAAGTTCAGACACCACGACGTTACCAGTTAAACTAACTCAATCAATCTAACTTGTCCCCGGCAACGGCGCCAAAAACTTGATGTATGAAAATTTTACCTCGCAAGTGCACGAGAATACCGGAGTATAGCTGCGCAAAGACAAGGGTCGAACCACAGAGACAAGAGAATGATTGAATATGTTAACTAGCAATTTAAGAAACAAAAGTAAAAGAAAATGGGTTTTTGTTGATTTTTCTTAAAAACTACTGACAATAATTTAAACTAATTTATCACCTAAAATTACCAACTAAATTATCAAAGCAGACAGATAACGAATTAAACAAGAATTGAGAAGACCTAGGAATTGGGATTCACTCTGTATCTTGGATTTATGCCTTTCTAATTTATGTATCAGTTCAGTTCTAGGATTGGTTCACAAAGATAAAACCTGGGACGCTTGGATCACGATTTGCAGGCTTAGTATCCCTAATTATTATACTTTCTTGATCCGTCCATATAACAAGCAGGGATCCTTTAAGAACTTAGGAACAATTAATCTCTTTCTTATCTTAGCAAGATTATGAATCAATAAGAAAGAACATTCATAAAAGATGGCAAACATATGACTTATGCATTCTGATCGTGCAATTCATCATATCCTGATAATCTAACGGTTGTAATTACCTACACGCAAATACAACTTAGAAAGATTCAATAAAAATACTTTTATGAATGACTAGAACAATTGAACTGAATAAGAATTATATTAAAGCATAAATATTTGATACAGAGTTACCTCCAATTCCTAGATAAAGAGATTAGTTCCTCATGATAATTGATAGTACAAAAACTTGAACCATTCTTGAATTAATTTTCTTCATAGACAAAGAAAAATTATACAAGACGACTCTCTTTAATTCTAACCTAAAAGGGATATATTTATAACCTAATAATGTACAACAACCAAGAAAAAAAGTGGTACAATACATTAAAACTGTCCAAAAATAACCCAAGGTAGCCGCACACTTCCCAAGGAGACAACATTGCGTTGCCCTAAGTTGACATAAAGCAGATTTTATGATTTTGCCTTCAACTTTCTGAAAATTGCACTTTACACCCCTAAATTGGCATTTTTGACTTTTTCTTTACTTTCTTCCACATGAGTTGACTTGAATTAACTTCATTCGACTTGGGATATCTTGAGTTGACTTTCATCCTCATTAATTCTTCTAGAAACTTGAGTCATCCATCAAAAGTACACATTCCGTTAACTTTTCTTTTGCAAAACATTCCTTTTCCATTATAATTCCTAACGGAGTGTAACAAAATCTTCTGAAATCACTTCAAAGCCATCCAACTTTGCAAGTTTAACCCCTTAAACCCCTGAAACTATAAAACAACACTAAAACACAATATTAGACAACAAAAACCTCGAGAATTAGCTAAATCTAAGCCGGATAAATACCCAATAAATGAGTAAAATACTCATTCATCACATAGGTAGGGTATTCCTACCGTGTAAATCATAACCAAACAGTGCCCACAATGTGTAACAATATGGAAATAAGAATATGCAATGATGCAATTCTAAACCATAAGAACCAAATCAAGTGGCATCCCTCAATCAAAACACTCCCAATTCCTCACCCCCAAACTTGAATTTCACAATGTCCCAATGGGAAGCAATATAGAACAAGAGGCATGACAGCACAAGTTAGAATCACGATTCTCACCCCTAACGGACATAGTAAGTGCAACGGAGCATGACCACTAAGTTCAAATTGACCAACTACCAGAATGAATTGAAGCTCTCTTCAACCAAACCAGTTTTAAAAGAACCACTACAATAAGCTCAAACCCATTCGCCCACTCCCAAGTTGTCAACACTTCAATTCCAATTGCAAGTACGAAACAAGTCGGAACTAACAAAGCTGAGAACTTTTATAATCACAGTCGGCAATTTGAAGGGAATTTGAAAGTCATCATACACCCATCCACAACCAATTTTCACAACACTTCAATTGCAAGTAAGCACAAATAATTTTACTAATCCAGCAGAGTTGGAGAACATTTATAATCATGAACAACATCGCAATTCACAGTACTCAACTTAAATTAGCACAAACACATCCACTATGAACCGAAAATTCGCAATTGATTGCAACGAATAACTGGATTAGAGGAAAGATCTTACTTGAGTTGAGAAGGAAAATTCCAAAATTCAAGCCCTAGCTCTGTTGTCGCCCTTCTTCTATGAATGAAACCGCCGGAGCAGAGGAGGTAACCGGAGAAGACCACCGGAGTTGGTAGTAGCGGCTGCGGGCTCGCTGGAAGGTGAGAGAAAATGGGAGGATGGCGTGAGGAGGAAGAGGCCGGCATGGGAAGGGGCTGCAGCTGTGGGAATTAATGGAGATAGCAGCGAGGACTTGGTGAAAGCTCGCCGGCGCTGAGGTTGGTGATGGGGTTGCGGCGCGACGGGTCTGCTGGGAGGGAAAGGACGGCATGGGAAGAAGGCCACCGGAGAAGACCACCGGAATGGGATGGTTACTGTCGCGGGTTGGGGTTGCAACCTGGTTTGAATGAATGAGGTGGCCGGAGGAGGAAGCGGTCTGGAGTGGAGCACGTCGACGCCGAGGAAGAGAGGAGAGCGCACGGCGATGGGAAGGAAGGCCGCCGAGTTGGGGTTCTTGATGCGAGAGAACGGGTTTGTTTCTTTTCTTTTTTTCTTTTTTTTTCAATTGCCCCCTCTACAGAGTCTACACCATTCTTCAAAAGTATGAAGCTACTGGAAGATGCGCGGGCGCGCAAGCGGCCGCCCAAATATTTTTTTTTTTCACTATGTCAACCCCAATTTATTCCTGAAGTTCATATTTATCTTTCCGAACCTAATTTCTTTGATAATCATAGCTCATCACCTGTATCAAAAAAAAAATAAACACAAAAGCTAGAAAATCTATTAAACATTAGTACAATCAAATAAAATAAAAATAAAAATAAAAAATAATAATAAAATAAAATAAAATCTTTTTTTGTGAGGGTGACACTATAAACACTCCCCTATAAACCCACAAACTCAAGGAGACTCTAAAGAGTGACTCGATAACAAAACAAATAAATACAAAGAGGTAAGGGTTTAGAAAAAGTTCTAAGTTATAGTCGTTAGCTTGACTTTGATCCTCCCTTTTCAACTAAGGAGGCACCGGATCACCTAGGAAAGCGCACATCTTCGGTCCATAAAATCCACCACCCATGTAGTGTCTCAATTTTTGTCCGTAAAACCTGAACACTTCCTTGGTGACTTGCTCAACATAAGATGACCATCTAATTGAATTGGGGGATGGAAATATCACACCTAATTCTTGTAATGTAATCCCATTTGAAATTTCCACCACTTTTTCCTCACCCCTTCTTTGCTCATGTGTCTCAAAAGAGGGCACAAATTTTTCTTTGAAATGCCCTAGGGGGTGAAAAGGAAAGTCACTAGGAATTTTCTCTCCGATCTTATCGAAGACAGCTTTTATTTCACGGACTTCCTCATTATCCCTGTTCTCACCACCCTTCAGCAAAGCCTCAATTTCATCACAAATACGCTCATTCTCCAAATTATCAGAGATTATATCGTCTAACTTATCAACAGAGAAGCATTCAGTCATATCATCAGGCAATTTCATAGAATCAAAGACGAGATATCTCAATGAGACTCATCCATAGAGACATGGACAAATTTAGGGGATTCGATGGCTGCGACCGAACATAAAAGTTCAGACACCACGACGTTACCAGTTAAACTAACTCAATCAATCTAACTTGTCCCCGGCAACGGCGCCAAAAACTTGATGTATGAAAATTTTACCTCGCAAGTGCACGAGAATACCGGAGTATAGCTGCGCAAAGACAAGGGTCGAACCACAGAGACAAGAGAATGATTGAATATGTTAACTAGCAATTTAAGAAACAAAAGTAAAAGAAAATGGGTTTTTGTTGATTTTTCTTAAAAACTACTGACAATAATTTAAACTAATTTATCACCTAAAATTACCAACTAAATTATCAAAGCAGACAGATAACGAATTAAACAAGAATTGAGAAGACCTAGGAATTGGGATTCACTCGTATCTTGGATTTATGCCTTTAATTTATGTATCGGTTCGGTTCTAGGATTGGTTCACAAAGATAAAACCCGGGACGCTTGGATCACGATTTGCGGGCTTAGTATCCCTAATTATTATACTTTCTTGATCCGTCCATATAACAAGCGAGGATCCTTTAAGAACTTAGGAACAATTAATCTCTTTCTTATCTTAGCAAGATTATGAATCAATAAGAAAGAACATTCATAAAAGATGGCAAACATATGACTTATGCATTCTGATCGTGCAATTCATCATATCCTGATAATCTAACGGTTGTAATTACCTACACGCAAATACAACTTAGAAAGATTCAATAAAAATACTTTTATGAATGACTAGAACAATTGAACCGAATAAGAATTATATTAAAGCATAAATATTTGATACGAGTTACCTCCAATTCCTAGATAAAGAGATTAGTTCCTCATGATAATTGATAGTACAAAAACTTGAACCATTCTTGAATTAATTTTCTTCATAGACAAAGAAAAATTATACAAGACGACTCTCTTTAATTCTAACCTAAAAGGGATATATTTATAACCTAATAATGTACAACAACCAAGAAAAAAGTGGTACAATACATTAAAACTGTCCAAAAATAACCCAAGGTAGCCGCACACTTCCCAAGGAGACAACATTGCGTTGCCCTAAGTTGACATAAAGCAGATTTTATGATTTTGCCTTCAACTTTCTGAAAATTGCACTTTACACCCCTAAATTGGCATTTTTGACTTTTTCTTTACTTTCTTCCACATGAGTTGACTTGAATTAACTTCATTGGACTTGGGATATCTTGAGTTGACTTTCATCCTCATTAATTCTTCTAGAAACTTGAGTCATCCATCAAAAGTACACATTCCGTTAACTTTTCTTTTGCAAAACATTCCTTTTCCATTATAATTCTAACAGTGTAACAAAATCTTCGAAATCACTTCAAAGCCATCCAACTTTGCAAGTTTAACCCCTTAAACCCCTGAAACTATAAAACAACACTAAAACACAATATTAGACAACAAAAACCTCGAGAATTAGCTAAATCTAAGCCGGATAAATACCCAATAAATGAGTAAAATACTCATTCATCACATAGGTAGGGTATTCCTACCGTGTAAATCATAACCAAACAGTGCCCACAATGTGAAACACATATTCATCACAAGGATAGGCTATTCTTTCTTATCCCCAACAAAGTAACATGTACAGCAATTCATCCAAGTCCGTTGATATTAGACTTCAAAATCCTAATATACGTAAGTCTATTCGTATTTACAATTATTAACTAATGCGTAACTACTAAACTTAACTTAGGATCTCTATAGTATCCTATAACCACACAATACACTTTATCTCATGTATCTATCCCATGACGTTTTCGTCGTGTACTATGTACATCACAACTCATTACAAGTCACATCGTCCGTACTGGAACGATAATCAAGGCATGTCACTAATACCTAGGATACAACCAACTCGTCACCTAACGATTGAGACTATATGTGACGCCCCAACCCGGATCTCTATACGAAATCCCAAGGTCGGGTCGCCAAACAGGACAACATAATGACACAACCAAATAAGAAGAGCACGTGACGTAACCGCCCATACTTATGATTAACACAACTTATCAAAACCTGATTTAAACAAACAAGTCTTCGGCGACACTACAGCCGGAACCCAACAACTAAAAACCATAAGTCTAAATCTTGGGAAAATAAAGAACTATAACAACAACAACAACAACATCGGCCACAACATGCCGGAACCAAACATAAACCACGAGCTACAACTTGTTCGGGAAAGAAACTATTTTAACAACAAAACTATACAAGAGCACGACATACATATGTCGGCCACCAAAATAATATACAAAAACAACACCAAGTACTACCTTTAGTAAAGTTTACATAACTTCACAACCATTCGTCCTTACCAAAAGAAAACAACTATCTAAAAATAGGATTCCTGAGCCACCAAACGCAGCGACCTGTATGCTAATGCGAACCTTACTCGAGTTCACCGGGAACTTCCGGGCTGGCTTGGATCTAAGGAAAACAATTAAACACATAACGGGGTGAGTTATAATGACACAGTAAGTTACTAAATGCAACTACATGACATGGCATAATGCTCAACAATAACGTAACATGGCATTAACATTTATATACCACAATTGAACACATATCATCATACTTGATATACAAACCATTCTACTCACATAGCACTTTGATTAAGATATAGGTGCTCGTAAATAAACCACGTTATATAGAAGGATATCATATCTTTTTCTTCAACCTTGTGTAGCTCCTGCAATACACAAATAACCAATAGTGCCTCGATACCCGTGTACATAGTATCGACGTCCCCGACTAATCCCATCGGGTTCAACTAGCAAGCCAAAGTCATGCGTATTGCTACAACAGTGGGGCTACTTCTCAACTGTGACCAACAGAAGAGGGTGTGTGAACTCCGGTATGTTTAGGGTTATGGTTTAGGGTTTAGGGTTTAGGGTTTAGGGTTTAGGGGTTAGGGGTTAGGGGTTAGGGTTTAGGGGTTAGGGTTTAGGGTTTAGGGTTTAGGGGTTTAGGGTTTAGGTTTTTTTTTTTTTTTTTTTTTTTTTTTTTTTAGGAAACAGGACGGCACCACAAGATTTTATTAATATAAATCAAAAAATACAAACATGAGGGGGACAACCAGCCTTGCCCTTATAACCGGGAGGACGGAGGAGCCTGACCTCGAAAGGAAATAAATACAACCTAAAAAGCCCACAAAATAACCAAAAAACCAAGAGAAACAAGAGAAGAGCATAACTCCCCTCTCATCTCCTAAGAGCATAATTCCCACTCTCATCATATCGAAGAGCCTCGCAAACATCTTTAGGAAGATCTCGAACCGAAGAGAAAACTTGATGACCTCTATGAATATGAGCTTCAAGAAAGCTGTCCCAACCATTAGCTTCCCTAAGGACATGACGCATGCCAAAACCGGTAGCCAAAGAGATGCACTCACTAAGCTCATAATAATACCGCCAAGGAATCTGAAATTTACCTTGCACCATCCTCACAGCTACAAGAGAATCTGAAGAAACTAACACCGATTGAAGACCCAAATCCCGACACAACTTCAAACCATCCTGAAGAGCAAAGATCTCCGCTTGCATGTTTGTACCCATGCCATAGTGACGAGAAAAAGCTCCAATAAATGCACCTCTAGCATCCCGAATAATACCACCACCCGTGCAAACTCCATTCACCGCAGACCCATCGGTATTGAGGTTGAAATCGTGTGAAATAGAAGGATCCCACCTTAAGAATCGAACCTTACGCATCTTATGCAGAGCAACCTTTAGACCGATACGAGCGAAAATAAGAATATCAGAATGAGATGGAGCTCCTTTGGGAACCAAAAAAGAACACATCTCCACCAAAGACTGTTTGACCGACGCCACAATAGTCGGCCCGTACATAGGGATTCCTTCAAAAATAGATTTACACCGAGCTTTCCATATCTCCCAACAAGAAAAAAGCATAATCCCCATACGCACCAAACCAATCTGTCTACGCTTCGATTGACCTCTACACCACACATCCCAAAGATCAACAATATCGGTATAATGGTACGAAAACTGAAAGAAACCCGCCCAATACATCCACACATCTTGGGCAATGGACGACTGCAAGAGAAGATGAGGCAAAGTCTCTCGATTACCTCCATTAGGACAACAAACACACCGAGAGGGCATATGATAACCTCTAGATTCCAATTTCGCATCCACTGGCAGCCCATCATACATCACTCTCCACCAAAACACACTCACCTTGGTGGGAATATTAGGGTGCCACACCTTTGCTCCCCAATCAACCAACGGACTACGAACACGACAATGATCCCACCAAGCAGCAGTTTCGAACTCCCCACTTTTAGATAACGTGAATACCTTCTTATCCTTTTTCGAAGCATCAACACGAACCCTGCGAATACTGGCATGAAACTCTAGCGGAATAAACTGTATCACATCCTCCAAAACATGAATCCCATCACGAACAAGAAGACGATGATCTTCAGGGCGAGGACCCCCTAATCGAACTCCACACCAATTATCCGTCCAGAATTTAATATCCCCTCTACCAACCACCCATCGACTACAACTCTCCAACTGAGGAAGAAAAACAGAAGCAGCTTTCCAAACATGTGAACTAGAATAAGCATAATGACAACCATACTTACTTTGGATGAAGCGGGACCACAACGTGTCTCCCGTAGAAGCCACCCAAGCCAGCTTAGCTAACATAGCTTTATTCATATCCTCAAGATGTCGAATCCCCAAACCACCTTCATTCAAAGGCCTGCACACCTTATCCCAAGAAACCCAATGAGCTCGCCTATCCCCCCCGCTGCTCCATAAGAAATTAGCCATGATGCTCTCAAGCTTGCAAAGCACTGTCTTCGGAACCTTCAACACACCAAGAGAATAAATGGGAATACTGGATAACACTGATTTGATGAGAGTAATCTTCCCACCAAAAGATAATAAACGCGCTTGCCAACCATCAACCCTCTTCAATATCTTAGCCTCCAAAGCAGCAAAATGAACCCGACAAATCCGACCTTTAAAAAGAGGAATCCCTAAATATGTCAAGGGAAACTCCTGATGCATGCAACCCGACCACCGATGAATATTAGCTATCTCAAATTGCCTCTGCTTCGAACTAACATAAAAGCCACTCTTCTGAAGATTAATAAGCTGACCTGAAGCCCTTTCATACATAGCAAGAATACCCCTTAAACCCTCTATAGATTTCCGCCTTCCATTGCAAAATAACAGCATATCATCTGCATATAATAAGTGAGTCAACCGCACATCCCCTCGACCATGATCAAAAGCAGAAAAAACCTCATCCTGCAATGCCCTATGAAGAGCTCTAGAAAGAATCTCCTGAGCAATGATGAAAAGCAGCGGAGAAAGAGGATCACCTTGCTTCACCCCCCTAGTCGACGCAAAAAAACCGTGAGTAACTCCTCCCATACGCACCGAATACCAGTTACCCCGGACCAAACGACCAATCAACTGACAAAACTGATCATCAAATCCAAAAACAGACAGAGCCCGAAATAAGAAATCCCATTCCAATCTATCATAGGCTTTCGACATATCCAATTTGAAGAGAACATTACCCCCAACCACCTTCTGATCAATGCGATGAACCATTTCATGAGCAATGGCAATGTTTTCCTGAATACCTCGCCCCTTAATAAAACCCGTTTGCTCCGAAGAAATAATTCGAGGAAGAACATTAGCTAATCGGAGGGCAAGAATCTTTGAAATTACCTTATTCAAAAAGGTAGACAAACTGATAGGCCGTAAATCAGAGAAACCAACTGGCCTGTCCACCTTAGGGAGCAACACCAAGACATTCGAAGAGAAACCTCTAGGAAGATCCTCCCCTAAATAAAAAGATCTCACAGCTGTCACCACATCTGTCCGAATGATAGACCAGCACCCACGAAAGAAATGACCTGTAAAACCATCAACGCCAGGAGCACTACAAGCATTAAGAGACTTAATAGCTTCCCAAATCTCAACCTCTTCCGGTACAGCTGAAAGCATGGCATTCTCATCTGCAGTTACTCCCGGATCAATGTTCTGAAAAAGACTGTCATCTAACAAATGAGGGCCAGAAGCAAAAATAGACTCAAAATGAGCAGCACCCAACTGACCTAGAATGGCCTCATTATCACACCACGAGCCATCAGCCAACTGAAGCTTCAAAGAATTCTGCCTTTGACGATCCTTCATAGAAGCATGAAAATATGCTGAATTCCTATCCCCATCCTGAACCCACAATTGACGAGATTGTTGCTGTTGCATCTCAACCTCCCATCTACGAACCTGAGCCAATTCTTCAGTTTTAAACTTTAATTCAGCTGCCACCACATCATCACCGCCCATCTGAAGAGAATGATCCAATCTAGTCAATTCATCCTGAAGAAACTCCATTTTCCGATAAATATTACCAAACACCTCCCAATTCCACTTCCGAAGCTCTGAACGCAAAATCTGCAGCTTTCTATGCAAACGAAATAACGGAGACCCAAAACAATCCCTTCCCCAAACTTCTTTAACAAAACTGTCAAAAGCCGGATGATCCATCCACATCCTTTGAAATCTGAAAGGGCATTTGGGCTTAGAAATTGCAGAAAATCTAATCTGAAGAGGCGCATGATCAGACTTCTCCCGTGGCAAGACCTGAACAGAGACCCTACCATGCTTTGCAACAAAAGACCCATTCAGAAGCACTCTATCCAATCGC
Source organism: Platycodon grandiflorus (assembly GCA_016624345.1). Classification (NCBI taxonomy): domain Eukaryota; kingdom Viridiplantae; phylum Streptophyta; class Magnoliopsida; order Asterales; family Campanulaceae; genus Platycodon; species Platycodon grandiflorus. The sequence continues at coordinate 157,660 of CM028362.1, read as the reverse complement.
TGCCAAATGCGTGCATGAACAGGAAAGTTATTACACCAAGTAAAACGACTACCCTCAAACCCCGCATCCGACAAACCTGCAGAAACCATAAAGTTGCAGAAATCATCCATAGCAGGAAAATCCCAACCACTACCTCCAATCTTCTCAGAAGGAACAGCAATGATGTTAAAATCACCCCCAACTAACCATGGCTCACTAAACTGAGAAGATAACTGCACCAACTCATCCCATAAAACTTGTCTCTCCAAACGATCACAGCTAGCATACACAAACGTAAACAAGCCATAACAATCCCCATTTACCGAAATTCTCACAGTAATCTGCTGTTTAGAAATAGAAACTGCAGCTAAGTCGAAATCCGCTCTCCATAAAATCCAAATATGCGTATTACCAGGATTTCCATGCAACGAGTGTTTATAACCAAGAGCTTTAGCAATTTTAGGAAGCCTAGAGCCAGAGATTTTAGGCTCTAAAATTACTAAGCACCACGGACTCGTCTGCCTCACTAATAATTTCAAAGAATCCATAGCACTGGTATTACCCACTCCCCTAACATTCCATATAAGCACCGTCATTAAAAATGATTAGATAAGATCATCACCCTTGGCCATGCTTCGAAGCACCCGATCAGATTCTCCCAAAGCATGCCTATTACCTTTATTACCTTTGACAATTTTCTTTCTATTCGCTTGACGATTTGAAGGAGAAACCGAATCCCCTTCTTGACCATATAAACCATGCGACCCATCCATAGCTGCGACCCCCGAGTACTCCGACTCCTCTACAGAATCTGATTTCTCCAAGCTCTCCACAGATTCTGCGCACACAGATTTCTCCAACGAGTCCGAGACATGAGAAAATGACCCAAACAACGAATCAGAACTGTTCATGTCATGCACTGAATTCCTTTGAGATGCATCTGCAGAAACAAAAGATGAAGCTCTATTTAGTTGACAAACCTGAACAGCTGCTTCCTCTCCCAAATGTCGAACAATTTCACTACCCCCGTACTGAATTCCAGCGTTCTCATCTGCAAACACAGCAGCTTGACCAACATCAACAACCTTGGCTTGAACAGCCTCGGCCTGAATCTGCTCGCTTGAAGAAAAAACAGCAGCATTATCCAAGAATACTCCATCAGTATTTGTAAATTTCCGAGCATCCTGAGCGATATCCACTTCCTTATTCCCTCCTTGTAACTCAGCATCTCCCTCAACAGAAAACCCAGCAGCAAAATGCTTCAAAACTGGAGCCCCTCCAGCATCCATCTTAACTCCAATAGAAGTCATATTGGCCTTGTCAATCCCCTTCTCCGCATTCGCCTCACTGTCTTCATCATCCACCAACACATTGAAAGGATTTGATAAATGGACCTGTCCAGCATTTTCTTTAGACATACCCATGG
>CM028362.1:143755-153755 GCA_016624345.1 Platycodon grandiflorus | reverse complement strand
TAGGGTTTAGGGTTTAGGGTTTAGGGTTTAGGGTTTAGGGTTTAGGGTTTAGGGTTTAGGGTTTAGGGTTTAGGGTTTAGGGTTTAGGGTTTAGGGTTTAGGGTTTAGGGTTTAGGGTTTAGGGTTTAGGGTTTAGGGTTTAGGGTTTAGGGTTTAGGGTTTAGGGTTTAGGGTTTAGGGTTTAGGGTTTAGGGTTTAGGGTTTAGGGTTTAGGGTTTAGGGTTTAGGGTTTAGGGTTTAGGGTTTAGGGTTTAGGGTTTAGGGTTTAGGGTTTAGGGTTTAGGGTTTAGGGTTTAGGGTTTAGGGTTTAGGGTTTAGGGTTTAGGGTTTAGGGTTTAGGGTTTAGGGTTTAGGGTTTAGGGTTTAGGGTTTAGGGTTTAGGGTTTAGGGTTTAGGGTTTAGGGTTTAGGGTTTAGGGTTTAGGGTTTAGGGTTTAGGGTTTAGGGTTTAGGGTTTAGGGTTTAGGGTTTAGGGTTTAGGGTTTAGGGTTTAGGGTTTAGGGTTTAGGGTTTAGGGTTTAGGGTTTAGGGTTTAGGGTTTAGGGTTTAGGGTTTAGGGTTTAGGGTTTAGGGTTTAGGGTTTAGGGTTTAGGGTTTAGGGTTTAGGGTTTAGGGTTTAGGGTTTAGGGTTTAGGGTTTAGGGTTTAGGGTTTAGGGTTTAGGGTTTAGGGTTTAGGGTTTAGGGTTTAGGGTTTAGGGTTTAGGGTTTAGGGTTTAGGGTTTAGGGTTTAGGGTTTAGGGTTTAGGGTTTAGGGTTTAGGGTTTAGGGTTTAGGGTTTAGGGTTTAGGGTTTAGGGTTTAGGGTTTAGGGTTTAGGGTTTAGGGTTTAGGGTTTAGGGTTTAGGGTTTAGGGTTTAGGGTTTAGGGTTTAGGGTTTAGGGTTTAGGGTTTAGGGTTTAGGGTTTAGGGTTTAGGGTTTAGGGTTTAGGGTTTAGGGTTTAGGGTTTAGGGTTTAGGGTTTAGGGTTTAGGGTTTAGGGTTTAGGGTTTAGGGTTTAGGGTTTAGGGTTTAGGGTTTAGGGTTTAGGGTTTAGGGTTTAGGGTTTAGGGTTTAGGGTTTAGGGTTTAGGGTTTAGGGTTTAGGGTTTAGGGTTTAGGGTTTAGGGTTTAGGGTTTAGGGTTTAGGGTTTAGGGTTTAGGGTTTAGGGTTTAGGGTTTAGGGTTTAGGGTTTAGGGTTTAGGGTTTAGGGTTTAGGGTTTAGGGTTTAGGGTTTAGGGTTTAGGGTTTAGGGTTTAGGGTTTAGGGTTTAGGGTTTAGGGTTTAGGGTTTAGGGTTTAGGGTTTAGGGTTTAGGGTTTAGGGTTTAGGGTTTAGGGTTTAGGGTTTAGGGTTTAGGGTTTAGGGTTTAGGGTTTAGGGTTTAGGGTTTAGGGTTTAGGGTTTAGGGTTTAGGGTTTAGGGTTTAGGGTTTAGGGTTTAGGGTTTAGGGTTTAGGGTTTAGGGTTTAGGGTTTAGGGTTTAGGGTTTAGGGTTTAGGGTTTAGGGTTTAGGGTTTAGGGTTTAGGGTTTAGGGTTTAGGGTTTAGGGTTTAGGGTTTAGGGTTTAGGGTTTAGGGTTTAGGGTTTAGGGTTTAGGGTTTAGGGTTTAGGGTTTAGGGTTTAGGGTTTAGGGTTTAGGGTTTAGGGTTTAGGGTTTAGGGTTTAGGGTTTAGGGTTTAGGGTTTAGGGTTTAGGGTTTAGGGTTTAGGGTTTAGGGTTTAGGGTTTAGGGTTTAGGGTTTAGGGTTTAGGGTTTAGGGTTTAGGGTTTAGGGTTTAGGGTTTAGGGTTTAGGGTTTAGGGTTTAGGGTTTAGGGTTTAGGGTTTAGGGTTTAGGGTTTAGGGTTTAGGGTTTAGGGTTTAGGGTTTAGGGTTTAGGGTTTAGGGTTTAGGGTTTAGGGTTTAGGGTTTAGGGTTTAGGGTTTAGGGTTTAGGGTTTAGGGTTTAGGGTTTAGGGTTTAGGGTTTAGGGTTTAGGGTTTAGGGTTTAGGGTTTAGGGTTTAGGGTTTAGGGTTTAGGGTTTAGGGTTTAGGGTTTAGGGTTTAGGGTTTAGGGTTTAGGGTTTAGGGTTTAGGGTTTAGGGTTTAGGGTTTAGGGTTTAGGGTTTAGGGTTTAGGGTTTAGGGTTTAGGGTTTAGGGTTTAGGGTTTAGGGTTTAGGGTTTAGGGTTTAGGGTTTAGGGTTTAGGGTTTAGGGTTTAGGGTTTAGGGTTTAGGGTTTAGGGTTTAGGGTTTAGGGTTTAGGGTTTAGGGTTTAGGGTTTAGGGTTTAGGGTTTAGGGTTTAGGGTTTAGGGTTTAGGGTTTAGGGTTTAGGGTTTAGGGTTTAGGGTTTAGGGTTTAGGGTTTAGGGTTTAGGGTTTAGGGTTTAGGGTTTAGGGTTTAGGGTTTAGGGTTTAGGGTTTAGGGTTTAGGGTTTAGGGTTTAGGGTTTAGGGTTTAGGGTTTAGGGTTTAGGGTTTAGGGTTTAGGGTTTAGGGTTTAGGGTTTAGGGTTTAGGGTTTAGGGTTTAGGGTTTAGGGTTTAGGGTTTAGGGTTTAGGGTTTAGGGTTTAGGGTTTAGGGTTTAGGGTTTAGGGTTTAGGGTTTAGGGTTTAGGGTTTAGGGTTTAGGGTTTAGGGTTTAGGGTTTAGGGTTTAGGGTTTAGGGTTTAGGGTTTAGGGTTTAGGGTTTAGGGTTTAGGGTTTAGGGTTTAGGGTTTAGGGTTTAGGGTTTAGGGTTTAGGGTTTAGGGTTTAGGGTTTAGGGTTTAGGGTTTAGGGTTTAGGGTTTAGGGTTTAGGGTTTAGGGTTTAGGGTTTAGGGTTTAGGGTTTAGGGTTTAGGGTTTAGGGTTTAGGGTTTAGGGTTTAGGGTTTAGGGTTTAGGGTTTAGGGTTTAGGGTTTAGGGTTTAGGGTTTAGGGTTTAGGGTTTAGGGTTTAGGGTTTAGGGTTTAGGGTTTAGGGTTTAGGGTTTAGGGTTTAGGGTTTAGGGTTTAGGGTTTAGGGTTTAGGGTTTAGGGTTTAGGGTTTAGGGTTTAGGGTTTAGGGTTTAGGGTTTAGGGTTTAGGGTTTAGGGTTTAGGGTTTAGGGTTTAGGGTTTAGGGTTTAGGGTTTAGGGTTTAGGGTTTAGGGTTTAGGGTTTAGGGTTTAGGGTTTAGGGTTTAGGGTTTAGGGTTTAGGGTTTAGGGTTTAGGGTTTAGGGTTTAGGGTTTAGGGTTTAGGGTTTAGGGTTTAGGGTTTAGGGTTTAGGGTTTAGGGTTTAGGGTTTAGGGTTTAGGGTTTAGGGTTTAGGGTTTAGGGTTTAGGGTTTAGGGTTTAGGGTTTAGGGTTTAGGGTTTAGGGTTTAGGGTTTAGGGTTTAGGGTTTAGGGTTTAGGGTTTAGGGTTTAGGGTTTAGGGTTTAGGGTTTAGGGTTTAGGGTTTAGGGTTTAGGGTTTAGGGTTTAGGGTTTAGGGTTTAGGGTTTAGGGTTTAGGGTTTAGGGTTTAGGGTTTAGGGTTTAGGGTTTAGGGTTTAGGGTTTAGGGTTTAGGGTTTAGGGTTTAGGGTTTAGGGTTTAGGGTTTAGGGTTTAGGGTTTAGGGTTTAGGGTTTAGGGTTTAGGGTTTAGGGTTTAGGGTTTAGGGTTTAGGGTTTAGGGTTTAGGGTTTAGGGTTTAGGGTTTAGGGTTTAGGGTTTAGGGTTTAGGGTTTAGGGTTTAGGGTTTAGGGTTTAGGGTTTAGGGTTTAGGGTTTAGGGTTTAGGGTTTAGGGTTTAGGGTTTAGGGTTTAGGGTTTAGGGTTTAGGGTTTAGGGTTTAGGGTTTAGGGTTTAGGGTTTAGGGTTTAGGGTTTAGGGTTTAGGGTTTAGGGTTTAGGGTTTAGGGTTTAGGGTTTAGGGTTTAGGGTTTAGGGTTTAGGGTTTAGGGTTTAGGGTTTAGGGTTTAGGGTTTAGGGTTTAGGGTTTAGGGTTTAGGGTTTAGGGTTTAGGGTTTAGGGTTTAGGGTTTAGGGTTTAGGGTTTAGGGTTTAGGGTTTAGGGTTTAGGGTTTAGGGTTTAGGGTTTAGGGTTTAGGGTTTAGGGTTTAGGGTTTAGGGTTTAGGGTTTAGGGTTTAGGGTTTAGGGTTTAGGGTTTAGGGTTTAGGGTTTAGGGTTTAGGGTTTAGGGTTTAGGGTTTAGGGTTTAGGGTTTAGGGTTTAGGGTTTAGGGTTTAGGGTTTAGGGTTTAGGGTTTAGGGTTTAGGGTTTAGGGTTTAGGGTTTAGGGTTTAGGGTTTAGGGTTTAGGGTTTAGGGTTTAGGGTTTAGGGTTTAGGGTTTAGGGTTTAGGGTTTAGGGTTTAGGGTTTAGGGTTTAGGGTTTAGGGTTTAGGGTTTAGGGTTTAGGGTTTAGGGTTTAGGGTTTAGGGTTTAGGGTTTAGGGTTTAGGGTTTAGGGTTTAGGGTTTAGGGTTTAGGGTTTAGGGTTTAGGGTTTAGGGTTTAGGGTTTAGGGTTTAGGGTTTAGGGTTTAGGGTTTAGGGTTTAGGGTTTAGGGTTTAGGGTTTAGGGTTTAGGGTTTAGGGTTTAGGGTTTAGGGTTTAGGGTTTAGGGTTTAGGGTTTAGGGTTTAGGGTTTAGGGTTTAGGGTTTAGGGTTTAGGGTTTAGGGTTTAGGGTTTAGGGTTTAGGGTTTAGGGTTTAGGGTTTAGGGTTTAGGGTTTAGGGTTTAGGGTTTAGGGTTTAGGGTTTAGGGTTTAGGGTTTAGGGTTTAGGGTTTAGGGTTTAGGGTTTAGGGTTTAGGGTTTAGGGTTTAGGGTTTAGGGTTTAGGGTTTAGGGTTTAGGGTTTAGGGTTTAGGGTTTAGGGTTTAGGGTTTAGGGTTTAGGGTTTAGGGTTTAGGGTTTAGGGTTTAGGGTTTAGGGTTTAGGGTTTAGGGTTTAGGGTTTAGGGTTTAGGGTTTAGGGTTTAGGGTTTAGGGTTTAGGGTTTAGGGTTTAGGGTTTAGGGTTTAGGGTTTAGGGTTTAGGGTTTAGGGTTTAGGGTTTAGGGTTTAGGGTTTAGGGTTTAGGGTTTAGGGTTTAGGGTTTAGGGTTTAGGGTTTAGGGTTTAGGGTTTAGGGTTTAGGGTTTAGGGTTTAGGGTTTAGGGTTTAGGGTTTAGGGTTTAGGGTTTAGGGTTTAGGGTTTAGGGTTTAGGGTTTAGGGTTTAGGGTTTAGGGTTTAGGGTTTAGGGTTTAGGGTTTAGGGTTTAGGGTTTAGGGTTTAGGGTTTAGGGTTTAGGGTTTAGGGTTTAGGGTTTAGGGTTTAGGGTTTAGGGTTTAGGGTTTAGGGTTTAGGGTTTAGGGTTTAGGGTTTAGGGTTTAGGGTTTAGGGTTTAGGGTTTAGGGTTTAGGGTTTAGGGTTTAGGGTTTAGGGTTTAGGGTTTAGGGTTTAGGGTTTAGGGTTTAGGGTTTAGGGTTTAGGGTTTAGGGTTTAGGGTTTAGGGTTTAGGGTTTAGGGTTTAGGGTTTAGGGTTTAGGGTTTAGGGTTTAGGGTTTAGGGTTTAGGGTTTAGGGTTTAGGGTTTAGGGTTTAGGGTTTAGGGTTTAGGGTTTAGGGTTTAGGGTTTAGGGTTTAGGGTTTAGGGTTTAGGGTTTAGGGTTTAGGGTTTAGGGTTTAGGGTTTAGGGTTTAGGGTTTAGGGTTTAGGGTTTAGGGTTTAGGGTTTAGGGTTTAGGGTTTAGGGTTTAGGGTTTAGGGTTTAGGGTTTAGGGTTTAGGGTTTAGGGTTTAGGGTTTAGGGTTTAGGGTTTAGGGTTTAGGGTTTAGGGTTTAGGGTTTAGGGTTTAGGGTTTAGGGTTTAGGGTTTAGGGTTTAGGGTTTAGGGTTTAGGGTTTAGGGTTTAGGGTTTAGGGTTTAGGGTTTAGGGTTTAGGGTTTAGGGTTTAGGGTTTAGGGTTTAGGGTTTAGGGTTTAGGGTTTAGGGTTTAGGGTTTAGGGTTTAGGGTTTAGGGTTTAGGGTTTAGGGTTTAGGGTTTAGGGTTTAGGGTTTAGGGTTTAGGGTTTAGGGTTTAGGGTTTAGGGTTTAGGGTTTAGGGTTTAGGGTTTAGGGTTTAGGGTTTAGGGTTTAGGGTTTAGGGTTTAGGGTTTAGGGTTTAGGGTTTAGGGTTTAGGGTTTAGGGTTTAGGGTTTAGGGTTTAGGGTTTAGGGTTTAGGGTTTAGGGTTTAGGGTTTAGGGTTTAGGGTTTAGGGTTTAGGGTTTAGGGTTTAGGGTTTAGGGTTTAGGGTTTAGGGTTTAGGGTTTAGGGTTTAGGGTTTAGGGTTTAGGGTTTAGGGTTTAGGGTTTAGGGTTTAGGGTTTAGGGTTTAGGGTTTAGGGTTTAGGGTTTAGGGTTTAGGGTTTAGGGTTTAGGGTTTAGGGTTTAGGGTTTAGGGTTTAGGGTTTAGGGTTTAGGGTTTAGGGTTTAGGGTTTAGGGTTTAGGGTTTAGGGTTTAGGGTTTAGGGTTTAGGGTTTAGGGTTTAGGGTTTAGGGTTTAGGGTTTAGGGTTTAGGGTTTAGGGTTTAGGGTTTAGGGTTTAGGGTTTAGGGTTTAGGGTTTAGGGTTTAGGGTTTAGGGTTTAGGGTTTAGGGTTTAGGGTTTAGGGTTTAGGGTTTAGGGTTTAGGGTTTAGGGTTTAGGGTTTAGGGTTTAGGGTTTAGGGTTTAGGGTTTAGGGTTTAGGGTTTAGGGTTTAGGGTTTAGGGTTTAGGGTTTAGGGTTTAGGGTTTAGGGTTTAGGGTTTAGGGTTTAGGGTTTAGGGTTTAGGGTTTAGGGTTTAGGGTTTAGGGTTTAGGGTTTAGGGTTTAGGGTTTAGGGTTTAGGGTTTAGGGTTTAGGGTTTAGGGTTTAGGGTTTAGGGTTTAGGGTTTAGGGTTTAGGGTTTAGGGTTTAGGGTTTAGGGTTTAGGGTTTAGGGTTTAGGGTTTAGGGTTTAGGGTTTAGGGTTTAGGGTTTAGGGTTTAGGGTTTAGGGTTTAGGGTTTAGGGTTTAGGGTTTAGGGTTTAGGGTTTAGGGTTTAGGGTTTAGGGTTTAGGGTTTAGGGTTTAGGGTTTAGGGTTTAGGGTTTAGGGTTTAGGGTTTAGGGTTTAGGGTTTAGGGTTTAGGGTTTAGGGTTTAGGGTTTAGGGTTTAGGGTTTAGGGTTTAGGGTTTAGGGTTTAGGGTTTAGGGTTTAGGGTTTAGGGTTTAGGGTTTAGGGTTTAGGGTTTAGGGTTTAGGGTTTAGGGTTTAGGGTTTAGGGTTTAGGGTTTAGGGTTTAGGGTTTAGGGTTTAGGGTTTAGGGTTTAGGGTTTAGGGTTTAGGGTTTAGGGTTTAGGGTTTAGGGTTTAGGGTTTAGGGTTTAGGGTTTAGGGTTTAGGGTTTAGGGTTTAGGGTTTAGGGTTTAGGGTTTAGGGTTTAGGGTTTAGGGTTTAGGGTTTAGGGTTTAGGGTTTAGGGTTTAGGGTTTAGGGTTTAGGGTTTAGGGTTTAGGGTTTAGGGTTTAGGGTTTAGGGTTTAGGGTTTAGGGTTTAGGGTTTAGGGTTTAGGGTTTAGGGTTTAGGGTTTAGGGTTTAGGGTTTAGGGTTTAGGGTTTAGGGTTTAGGGTTTAGGGTTTAGGGTTTAGGGTTTAGGGTTTAGGGTTTAGGGTTTAGGGTTTAGGGTTTAGGGTTTAGGGTTTAGGGTTTAGGGTTTAGGGTTTAGGGTTTAGGGTTTAGGGTTTAGGGTTTAGGGTTTAGGGTTTAGGGTTTAGGGTTTAGGGTTTAGGGTTTAGGGTTTAGGGTTTAGGGTTTAGGGTTTAGGGTTTAGGGTTTAGGGTTTAGGGTTTAGGGTTTAGGGTTTAGGGTTTAGGGTTTAGGGTTTAGGGTTTAGGGTTTAGGGTTTAGGGTTTAGGGTTTAGGGTTTAGGGTTTAGGGTTTAGGGTTTAGGGTTTAGGGTTTAGGGTTTAGGGTTTAGGGTTTAGGGTTTAGGGTTTAGGGTTTAGGGTTTAGGGTTTAGGGTTTAGGGTTTAGGGTTTAGGGTTTAGGGTTTAGGGTTTAGGGTTTAGGGTTTAGGGTTTAGGGTTTAGGGTTTAGGGTTTAGGGTTTAGGGTTTAGGGTTTAGGGTTTAGGGTTTAGGGTTTAGGGTTTAGGGTTTAGGGTTTAGGGTTTAGGGTTTAGGGTTTAGGGTTTAGGGTTTAGGGTTTAGGGTTTAGGGTTTAGGGTTTAGGGTTTAGGGTTTAGGGTTTAGGGTTTAGGGTTTAGGGTTTAGGGTTTAGGGTTTAGGGTTTAGGGTTTAGGGTTTAGGGTTTAGGGTTTAGGGTTTAGGGTTTAGGGTTTAGGGTTTAGGGTTTAGGGTTTAGGGTTTAGGGTTTAGGGTTTAGGGTTTAGGGTTTAGGGTTTAGGGTTTAGGGTTTAGGGTTTAGGGTTTAGGGTTTAGGGTTTAGGGTTTAGGGTTTAGGGTTTAGGGTTTAGGGTTTAGGGTTTAGGGTTTAGGGTTTAGGGTTTAGGGTTTAGGGTTTAGGGTTTAGGGTTTAGGGTTTAGGGTTTAGGGTTTAGGGTTTAGGGTTTAGGGTTTAGGGTTTAGGGTTTAGGGTTTAGGGTTTAGGGTTTAGGGTTTAGGGTTTAGGGTTTAGGGTTTAGGGTTTAGGGTTTAGGGTTTAGGGTTTAGGGTTTAGGGTTTAGGGTTTAGGGTTTAGGGTTTAGGGTTTAGGGTTTAGGGTTTAGGGTTTAGGGTTTAGGGTTTAGGGTTTAGGGTTTAGGGTTTAGGGTTTAGGGTTTAGGGTTTAGGGTTTAGGAGTTTAGGGTTTAGGGTTTAGGGTTTAGGGTTTAGGGTTTAGGGTTTAGGGTTTAGGGTTTAGGGTTTAGGGTTTAGGGTTTAGGGTTTAGGGTTTAGGGTTTAGGGTTTAGGGTTTAGGGTTTAGGGTTTAGGGTTTAGGGTTTAGGGTTTAGGGTTTAGGGTTTAGGGTTTAGGGTTTAGGGTTTAGGGTTTAGGGTTTAGGGTTTAGGGTTTAGGGTTTAGGGTTTAGGGTTTAGGGTTTAGGGTTTAGGGTTTAGGGTTTAGGGTTTAGGGTTTAGGGTTTAGGGTTTAGGGTTTAGGGTTTAGGGTTTAGGGTTTAGGGTTTAGGGTTTAGGGTTTAGGGTTTAGGGTTTAGGGTTTAGGGTTTAGGGTTTAGGGTTTAGGGTTTAGGGTTTAGGGTTTAGGGTTTAGGGTTTAGGGTTTAGGGTTTAGGGTTTAGGGTTTAGGGTTTAGGGTTTAGGGTTTAGGGTTTAGGGTTTAGGGTTTAGGGTTTAGGGTTTAGGGTTTAGGGTTTAGGGTTTAGGGTTTAGGGTTTAGGGTTTAGGGTTTAGGGTTTAGGGTTTAGGGTTTAGGGTTTAGGGTTTAGGGTTTAGGGTTTAGGGTTTAGGGTTTAGGGTTTAGGGTTTAGGGTTTAGGGTTTAGGGTTTAGGGTTTAGGGTTTAGGGTTTAGGGTTTAGGGTTTAGGGTTTAGGGTTTAGGGTTTAGGGTTTAGGGTTTAGGGTTTAGGGTTTAGGGTTTAGGGTTTAGGGTTTAGGGTTTAGGGTTTAGGGTTTAGGGTTTAGGGTTTAGGGTTTAGGGTTTAGGGTTTAGGGTTTAGGGTTTAGGGTTTAGGGTTTAGGGTTTAGGGTTTAGGGTTTAGGGTTTAGGGTTTAGGGTTTAGGGTTTAGGGTTTAGGGTTTAGGGTTTAGGGTTTAGGGTTTAGGGTTTAGGGTTTAGGGTTTAGGGTTTAGGGTTTAGGGTTTAGGGTTTAGGGTTTAGGGTTTAGGGTTTAGGGTTTAGGGTTTAGGGTTTTTAGGGTTTAGGGTTTAGGGTTTAGGGTTTAGGGTTTAGGGTTTAGGGTTTAGGGTTTAGGGTTTAGGGTTTAGGGTTTAGGGTTTAGGGTTTAGGGTTTAGGGTTTAGGGTTTAGGGTTTAGGGTTTAGGGTTTAGGGTTTAGGGTTTAGGGTTTAGGAGTTTAGGGTTTAGGGTTTAGGGTTTAGGGTTTAGGAGTTTAGGGTTTAGGGTTTAGGGTTTAGGGTTTAGGAGTTTAGGGTTTAGGGTTTAGGGTTTAGGAGTTTAGGAGTTTAGGGTTTAGGAGTTTAGGGTTTAGGGTTTAGGGTTTAGGGTTTAGGGTTTAGGGTTTAGGGTTTA